>OVAX01000503.1:0-77875 GCA_900406405.1 Lepidium africanum
TCTAAGTTGCATCTGTTTCAGCTCTGTTTCATTTTACTTAGTCATTTTTCTGCATGTTTTCACTAGTTGCTTTCATCTTGCATTTTGAGCCAATTGTGACAGAATTGCTCTAACCCTCTGTTTTCATTGATTTTGGCTTGAACTAGTTAGCTATCCATACCCCAAGTGTTAACNTGGTTCGACAACCTTATATACTATAAGGATTTGATAACTTAACCTCAAAATTCTTGTTATCAGTATGTCCGTATTGTCACCTGGATGGAGGATGCATCGTCTGTAAGGTTGTCCGCAAACCCGTCCGCGGGTCGTTCGTATCCGCGACCGGACATGCGACCAGACGAGTAGCGGATTATGTCTGACCCATCCTTTGTGAAGGGATCAAACACAAAGGGCCTTTAATTGAAGATAGTTTTTAGATCTAGCATAACTTTCTCTTTAAGTTTTGTCAAGAACACTTGAAGATTGTAGAAAACAAACTTGGGATCCCTTTGGGTGACCATGGTCATTTCTTAAGTGATTAAGAGTCTCTTGTTCATTCTCTATCTATTTTCATTATGTTTTGCTTGTTTAAGTTGTTTGTTTGCATAATCATCATGAGTGAGTAGTTGCTTAGAATTGTTTAGGCTTTGACTAGATCTAGGGTTGGGTAATGGTTGATTGATGCTTAGGATCATTAGAGCATCCTATCTAGGTGTTCTTAATGCTAGATTCATCTTGATCACATAAGTTTAGATGCTAGGAAAATTATCTCCAGAGAGGTGTTCGATGAAATTCTCGAATGACCTATTTTAGGGATCTTTCTCCATAGCCATTGAGAGATGATGTTATGGGATTGATTGGTCATAGTGGTCTTGATTGTAAAGAATTTAGGAGTCTTAATCCAGCAAATGAGAGTTTAGTTGGGTTATTTCTCTTGAATAGTGATTAGTGCCATAAGAGTGGGCTAGTCTTACTATCATTGTTGTGTTCCATGCCCTAGGCGGTGCATTCGTTGTCTCCTTGTTGCATCATTCATCATTTGCCCAGCTTCTAGATCAATTGCCATAGCCTAGATCATTTGTCTTCATCATATAGTTAATCTCTTTGCTTGATTTCGTTTGTTTTGATCTATTAATCTTATTACTTTGCCTATTGGTTTGGCTAAATTTAGTTTGCATTTGCTTGCCCTCGTTTTGTTTGTTTCTTGCTTTAGTTTTTGTTCGCTTGCCTATTTCTCATCATCATCACTCTAGATTGGCCAAGAATCTTGCATCCCTGATGAAGCCATTAGCCACAGCCTCCTGATCACGGCGGCCATCCGGCGCATTCCAATCGTCCGTCCCGGACCAGACACCCGAAGCAGGACAAAGGCCGTCCGAGACAAGTTCGTCGACTCGATCGGCACGCTGCTCAACTTGATCTAGCCCCTAGCCCAGACGGACCTGAACTAACTCATACTTCCATGGCCAGACCGGTAAGAGGTTTTCACCAACAAGGACATGATCATCTCCGTCCCGGCCGCGACCAGCACAGCACAGATCGCGGACAATCCTACGCCGGCCGCGACCAGCACAGCCCAGATCGCAGACAATCCTACGCTGGCCAACACAGCACAGGTCGCGGTCAACACTACGCCAGACGCGGCCTATACACCTTCAACCATCGGACCGGCCCAGGTACGTATGGACTTTACGGTATCCCTGTTTGTAGGTACATCCGCGGCCCCACCTCATTATGTCCAAGATCAGACTTTAATTCACGTGATCTACACTATTTATTACTTTTGATTTGTTTTCCGTTTTGTTAAAGTGTTGCGCCACTTGTTTCCCTTTTTATTTGATTCCGTCTTTATGTTTTTGATCCCGTCTTTATGGCTCGGATTGTGTAATAATTGCCCATTGAAGGACCCCAAGCCATCGAACCACTATATAAGGTTCCCTTTGGCATTTGTATTTTACACAAGTTATTAATAAAGATCACGTTTTCTCTTAAACAGTTCCGCCACTTCTTCTTTGAGGATTCAAGAACGAGTGACGAGTTCTTCCTTGTGAGGATTCCAAGGTTGAACGGAGTCGAGTATCAAAGGATTCATCACGTCCTTTGTGGATCTCACAACGCCTTCCGCCCAATATTCAGGTTTCTTCATCTCGGACTCACCAAGGTCGAGACGTTGGCATCATATCCGAAGGTTCCTCATCCGAGGCACCCATCATCTGGTATCAGAGCTGAAAAGCTCCATGGTATCAACTCTGTATCGTTCCTCTTCTCTTCATTTTGCTTAATTCGGTTTTGTTATTTGGTTGCTTTGTTCGTTGCGTCGCTTATAGTTCTAGGAGTCACCAAGCTCTAGTGCTATAAGTTTTTAAGTGTTGCTTTCGTTTTTATAAAAATAAAAACTATAAAAATCCTTTTCTCCTTCGCTGTTTTTCGTTGTGTTCTTCGTGTTCTTCACCTTACGGTTTTGATCCGAAGATCTTACTTTCATTGTGTTATTTCCTTTGTTTTACACCTCATTAAATCCGTGATTTTTGTTTCCTTGTTTGCAATCCGATTTGAAAATTTGAATTTGATTTTCAAATTATTTCCTTGTTGGTTCCGATTTAATTTATTGCTGATTTCGTTTGATTATTCGGTTCACTAAATACTTTCCTTTTGGGTTTGATTGTAGGTTCCGATGTCTGAAAATCCAACCGAGAATCAAGCTGCTGAAATCCAGACGCACTCATCAGCATCCAGATGCAGATTGTCTGAATGGGGGAACGAATGGCTCGACTAGAACAACTCCCACCTCTACCACCTGCTGTACCGCCGGATCCAACCAATACGACTCGAACGGTTGAACAACCGTTGAAACGAACCACGCCCCAGCGGACCAACTACACGAATGAGGATGAAGGCAATCCGACTGAATACGACTCTGACGAACAGCCTATAACACGCACGATCAGACCAATCCGTCGAGCGAACCAAAGACGAGCCGAACTAACCACTAGAGGCGTACCACGGCAGGCCGCACGAGGACGACGTGACCCAGACGATCATTACGACCGAGACTACGATGCTCCTTATGGACGTATCAATGATGGACCGGCTCGACCCGTTAATCCCAAGATCACGGCCCCAACCTTCGCAGGCCGCGTTAATCCCGAAGCTTACTTGGACTGGGAGCGACGGTTAGATAACATTTTCGAATGTTATGAATATCCTAACCACAAGAAAATCTCTTTCGCTGCAGCTCAACTTACGGATGGAGCTCTTGCTTGGTGGGATCGAGAAGTGGCCGACCAAAGACTACACCGACTCGGACGGATTGATAATTGGAACGACATGAAGCGCCTTATGAGACAACGCTATGTTTCGGCCTACTATCATCGTGAGCTCCAGAAACAGTTACGGAAACTCAACCAAGGCTCCAAGAGTGTAGAGGAATACTTTCACGAGTTCGAACTCTTGAAGAACCGACTTGAGGTCGAAGACTCCGAAGAAGCTTTGATGATCCAGTTCATCGATGGATTACATAAACGGATCGCTGCCAAGGTAGAGAGGCACCCATACCAAGACCTCCACGAAGTCTTACATCTCGCTATCCAAGCCGAACAACACATCAAGCGGAAAACACCCCGTCCGGCCTAAGTCAACTTGGACCGCCCCAAAGGCCGCTGAGTCCGGATCAAAGAGGATCGAGATTGAATCTTGGTTCAAGAAGCCGGCGATCGAACCATCCAAGCCAATCGAGGTACCTAAAGTTGTTAGTTCCACGCGTACTCGAGACATCACTTGTTTTAGGTGCCAAGGACGTGGACACATGGCTAGGGAATGTCCCAACAAACGCCTCATGATCATCACGGCCGACGGTGGCTATGAATCCCAAGATGAACTTGAAGAAGATCCAACCGAACCGACACCCCAAGT
Organism: Lepidium africanum; assembly: GCA_900406405.1. Taxonomy (NCBI): domain Eukaryota; kingdom Viridiplantae; phylum Streptophyta; class Magnoliopsida; order Brassicales; family Brassicaceae; genus Lepidium; species Lepidium africanum. The sequence goes on from OVAX01000503.1 coordinate 3,892, forward strand.
AGAGTATCCGGACCATAGGGAGTCACTTATGATCCGTTGGGTACTGAGTACCAACTTGGACCGAGAGGAGTTACTTTAACGGGAAAACATATTCCACACCCGTTGTACCATCAACGCCAAGGTATGTAATTTAATTATTGATGGTGGTTCCTGTACTAACGTGGCAAGCAGGTACATGATTGACAAGCTGAAGCTTCCGCGTACTAAACACCCACACCCATGCAAGCTCAAGTGGCTAAATGACAAGTCACTATACCGTTCAGTGTTGGTCGATACCAAAATCAGGTGGTATGTGATGTAGTCCCAATGTAAGCCGGTCACCTCCTGCTGGGACACCCATGGCAATTCGACCGAGAAGTACTACACGACGGACGGACCAACCTGTATACTCTCGTCCATGATAAGAGGAAGTATACGCTTGCCCACTAACTCCGGCCCAGATTCGGGAGATTCAAGCGAAATAATCCAAAGAAACCGAGGTAAAACGTTCCAACTTTTATGTTACCTCACATACGGTTTCTAAGACCATCAATGATGTCGGGCAAGTGCTACTCATGGTCTTTAAGGAATGTTTGGCCACAGGGACAAGTGAGGTCGAACTTCCGGCCAAGGTTTTGTCTCTTTTGGACAGGTTTAAGGACGTGTTCCCTAAGGAAATTCCACCCGGCCTACCGCCTATCCGTGGAATTGAGCATCAAATTGACTTAGTTCCCGGGGCACCTCTACCCAACCGTCCCGCATACCGAATGAACCCAGAAGAATCTCGAGAGCTAGAAAAACAAGTCCGAGACCTTATGGACAAAGGGTATATCCGAGAAAGTCTAAGCCCTTGCGCCGTCCCAGTCTTGTTAGTTCCCAAGAAGGATGGGTCGTGGAGGATGTGCGTGGATTGTCGATCCATCAACAACATCATCGTCAAGTATCGACATCCAATCCCGCGGTTAGACGACATGTTGGACGAACTTAGTGGAGCATCCCTCTTCTCTAAAATAGATCTCAAGAGCGGATACCACCAAGTCCGGATGAAAGAAGGTGACGAATGGAAAACCGCCTTCAAGACCAAGCAAGGCCTATACGAGTGGCTTGTAATGCCGTTTGGACTCACGAACGCCCCAAGCACCTTCATGCGGCTTATGAACCAGGTTTTGCGTTCCTTTATCTCTAAGTTTGTCGTCGTCTACTTTGACGATATTCTTATTTATAGCAAGACCTTATCCGACCATGTGTTACATCTTGAGATGGTATTGAACACTCTCCGAAAGGAAGGATTATTTGCCAATCTCAAGAAGTGCACCTTTTGTACTGATGAAGTAGTGTTTCTAGGCTTTGTTGTAAGTGCCGCAGGTCTACGTGTTGATCAAGAGAAGATTAAGGCCATCCAAGAGTGGCCAACGCCTACTACCATCGATCATGTCCGAAGCTTTCATAGACTAGCAAGTTTTTATAGGCGGTTCGTTCGGGACTTTAGTACCGTCGCGGCTCCCCTTACCGCAGTCATTAAGAAGGATGTAGCCTTCCATTGGGGACCAACTCAAGAATCCGCATTTCAAGAGTTGAAGGACCGACTGACACAAGCTCCGGTATTGACCTTACCCAACTTTGACCTAACGTTTGAAGTTGAATGTGATGCTTCAGGATTAGGTATTGGAGCTGTGCTAACCCAAGGAAAGAGGCCCGTAGCATTCTTTAGCGAGAAACTAAGTGGAGCCACGCTCAACTATCTGACCTACGACAAAGAACTCTACGTCTTGGTCCGTTCGTTGGAAACTTGGCAACATTACCTCCTAGCCAAGGAATTTGTAATACACTCGGACCATGAGACCTTGCAGCACCTGAAGGGCCAGACCCATCTCAAAAAGAGACATGCTCGTTGGTTCGAGTTCATTGAGACCTTCCCGTACGTGATTAAGTACAAGAAGGGCAAGGAGAACGTGGTGGCCGATGCACTCTCAAGGAGACACACTCTTATCTCCACAATGGAGGCTAAGGTATTGGGTTTTGAATCACTTAAGTCTCAATACACTAGTGATGCAGATTTTAAGGAGACCCTCGAAGCTTGCGGACAAGGAGTCTACGGAGACTTTTACATTCACGACGGGTTTATTTTCAAGAAAAGGCGACTTTGCATACCGCAAGGATCAATCAGGGAGCTACTCGTGAAGGAAGCACATAGAGGAGGACTCATGGGATACTTCGGCATTAAGAAGACCCTAAGTATGCTCAAGGAGCATTTCTTTTGGCCGCACTTGAAGCGGGACGTCATCAGACATTGCAAACGATGCATTGCGTGTCTCACGGCCAAATCCAGGTCACATCCTCACAGTTTATATATGCCTTTACCTATCCCTAACGGCCCTTGGGTAGATGTTTCTATGGATTTTGTGGTAGGTCTATCCAAGTATCAAAAGAAGGACACGATCTTAGTCGTGGTGGACCAGTTCTCCAAGATGGGCCATTTCATTCCGTACGAGAAAGGCCACGATGCTTCGCAGATCGCAACCCTCTTCATGAGAGAAGTAGTACGGCTACATGGAATACCCCGCACGATAGTATCGGACCGCGACCCCAAGTTCCTTGGTCACTTTTGGTGTACCCTATGGAGGAAACTTGACACCAAGCTGCTGTACTCAACCACTTGCCATTCGCAAACAGATGGGCAGACGGTAATCGTCAACCGAACCATCTCCGCCTTATTTAGAGCAGCCATTGGCACCAACATGAGGAGCTGGCCTGAGGCACTACCATACATTGAGTTTGCCCATAATCGTGTTGTTCACTCTACGACTAACTGTTCACCTTTTGAAGTTGTGTATGGTTTTCAGCCTTTGTCTCCTCTAGACCTCAAGCCGCTGGCTCCCTTGGAGACAATCAACCAAGATGGAGACACCAAGGCCGAATACATCTGAAAATTACACGAGGATGTCAAGGCCACCATCGAGAACCAAACGGCCAAGTATAAGTCGCAAGCCGACAAGGGACAGAAGGAAGTTATTTTCCAACCGGGAGATTGGGTTTGGATGTATCTACGGACCGAAAGGTTTCCAAAGAACGGAAACAGAACAAGAAGTTGGCACCACGAGGCAACGGGCCGTTCAAAGTGCTAGAACGCATCAACAACAATGCCTACCGCCTTGACCTACCCGATCATATTAAGGTACATCCTGTTTTCAATGTTTTGGACCTTACTCTTTTTGATACAGGATCAACCGATCCGATACCGGATCATTCGCAAGGGGGAGGGAATAATGAGGCCATCAGCCACAGCCTCCTGATCACGGCGGCCATCCGGCACATTCCAATCGTCCATCCCGGACCGGACACCCGAAGCAGGACTAAGGCCGTCCGAGACAAGTTCGTCGACTCGATCGGCACGCTGCTCAACCTGATCGAGCTGCTAGCCGAGATGGACCTGAACAAACTCATACTTCCACGGCCAGACAAGGAAAAGGTTTTCACCAACAAGGACGTGACCATCTCCGTCCCGGCCAGGACCAGCACATCACAGATCGCGGACAATCCTACGCCGGTCGCGACCAGCACAGCCCAGATTGCGGACAATCCTATGCCGGCCAACACAGCACAGGTCGAGGACAACACTACGCCAGCCGCGGCCTACACGCCTTCAACCATCGAACCGGCCCAGGTACGTATGAACTTTACGGTTTCGTTTTTTGCAGGTACATCCGCGGCCCCACTCATTAAGTCCGAGATCAGACTTTGATTCACGTGATCTACACTATTTATTACTTTTGATTTGTTTTACGTGTTGTTAAAGTGCTGCGCCATTTGTTTCCCTTTTTATTTGATTCCGTCTTTATGTTTTTGATCCCGTCTTTATGGCTCGGATTGTGTAATAATTGCCCATTGAAGGCCCCCAAGCCATCGAACCACTATATAAGGTTCCCTTTGGCATTTGTATTTTACACAAGTTATTAATAAAGATCACGTTTTCTCTTAAACAGTTCCACCACTTCTTCTTTGAGGATTCAAGAACGAGTGACGAGTTCTTCCTTGTGAGGATTCCAAGGTTGAATAGAGTCGAGTATCAAAGGATTCATCACGTCCTTTATGGATCTCACAACGCCTTCTACCCAATATTCAGGTTTCGTCGTCTCGGACTCACCAAGGTCGAGACGTTGGCATCATATCCGAAGGTTCCTCATCTGAGGCACCCATCACCTGTTTTGCAACCTCTTACTCCTTTGGGTTCGATCCTCAAGTGCTTAACAATGGCATGATTGTGTGAGCATTTGTTGTTATAAATTTAACTGATTGTGCCTTAGTAAACCCAAAATGCACACCACATCACTTCCTCGCTTTTTATAAATAGTTGAACTTCGTTACTCTTCTCGCCAATTTTACTTTAGCTTTTACCTCTATCAAAACCAACCTCGCCATGTCTTCTACTCGTGGTAAGAGATCAACAACCCAAGCTTCCAGTACTATTCTCTGAACCTTATCATTTTCAAGATACGCAGCAATCATTCGTGCTGATTCTAACTTATTGTGTATGTCATGATTATGTAGATGGTTCCCGGAACTCTGCTTCGAATGGCAATTCTTGGCCGTGGTCTCTTGTCGACCAACGTCCCGTTGAGAGATCTGATCTTCCTCCCCCGCCTCCAGTTTGTTCTGATGCTCCTCAACCAGCCGAGCGCGTTAATCGTGACAGCTCGGGTAGATGTTCTCGAGAGCCATCACCCAAATGTGCCCGAGGGGACGGTGATGCTACGGGCGAGGAGGAGGCCGGTGACTTTGACATTTCAATGGGGTGCGATCGGGATGATAGTTGCCGGGGTCCTGAATCTGGCGGAGTATCAACCTATCAATATCGTACCGCGTCTTCAACCTCTAGTCCAAAAGTCCAATGGAGCTTTCAACATACTTGCAACTGCCCTATTTTTGAAGACAAACAGGCGATGTCAATCATTTTGAGGCACTTCAAGCCACGAGGCTGTGTCAACCTGCCCTCTGTGATATGTCTGAGAGGACAAGTTACTCTGAAGTTATTAAAGTATTCTTCTATGTAAGTATTGAGTGATTGGTTCGGACAGTTCGTAGTTCGTTTTTCCTTTCTCTTTTTTTTTTTAATTTTAAATTCGTTTTCATATTTATCATATTTACCCAGAGACTTTTGATGTTGGGTCCAATAATGTTCTTTCGTCTGCCTGAGATTTTTCCATCTTTTGAGAATTAATAAAGATAATGTTTTTGTTTTATACAAGCTTTTTTATCCGTCGGGTTATCAGTTCAACAGATTCTGTTTGCACTGTTTCTTTTTGAGCTGTCGTCTATATTTGTTTGGAAGTTGTACAAGAGTTCAGAATCCTATTTGGGCATTCAATTCTATTTTGGTCCTTAGATCTGGGCCTGAAGTCACTATTCACTTTTACTATTCTTGCAACCTATTCCATGACCTTGGCCCAAGGCACAATAGAATTGGCGCCAGAAAGGCTTTCCACGCGCTCAAGATACCGTTTGAACTTCTCGCGCGTGAAGGTCATCTGGCTGTTGGTTAGAGGGTGGGACACGTGGCATTCATCGCGCGCTTCTAGTGCTTCATGGGTCATGACACGTCTAATCAATGTCCGAACCGCCCTTGTCTCCTTCATCACTTCATTTTCCTCTGGCGTTCATCTTCTTCATAGAACTCCGTCATCTCTTTCTCGTCATTTCTTAAAGTAATTCCTTCTTTTCTTCTACTCTATCTCCTTTTGTTTTAGTTTTATTTGCAAAATGTCGGGAATGTCCCAAACTTCATCTAAGGAAACGCGGGATTATGAAATGGTTCCGATTCGCCACCAGCAAAAATGCCAGCGAAGGCGGCGTTTGACACCGTCTCCCACGAGAGTCGACAGTAGCGATTCCGGTGAAGATGAGGCAATGACTATCAACCACCTCACTGAAGAAGATGTATATTGTTCACTCCCACTGGATGGGGAGGAGAAATTTGGCCCTCATCCCCGTTCATGTTTTAATCGGAAGCTCCTGGATAGGTTCGGGGAAAAATTTGGGGTTCCCCCCGAAATGCAGAAATTGGTCCCAAAAGGGGCTACCTCACCAGAAGTTCTTCCGTCATGGTAACTATGCGCTTACGCGCTGTTCTTCATAGAATGGGGCTTTGGTTCCTGATTCCTTTTCAGCTTTTGGAGTTCCTGGATGCCATCGGAATTTGCCTTCCACAAGTGCGCCCGTCACTGATTCGAGCTGCTTTGAGGACCTTTACCCGAGCTATTGAAGTTGAGCGACCGCTTTGCGGACCCAATCTGAGTTGGTTCTATAATGTCAAGAAGAATTCCAGAGGTCACGGGACATTCTACCTGTCTGCTCGCGGCGAACAGAGGGTCATCAACGATCTACCGAACAAAGATACGTTGAAGTTGGACCAGTACTTCTTCTTTGACATTTGTCCAGCGAGCATTGGGGCATTTCCTCCGAGCCGTATACGGACAACCTGGGTGCAACAACTTGGTCCGGCCCCTTTGCTCGACGGTTTTTGAACTGGTGTACTCCTGTCATTATTTTGTTTAATGGTAATCCCCTTTTTTTTTACAGGAAGCGGCTCGTTCCCTAAGTTGTCGGAGTTAGTCGAGTTTGCAAGGATTCTCCAAGACGATGACGTAGACTGGTCTACATTCACCCTTGAAAGACTCCACGCAGCACTTTGGACCCGCAATAATAGTGAGTTTTGCTTCATAGCCGCTACTTTTACTGAAAGATTTGGCATTTTTGTCACTTTTCTTTTTTGCTAACTGCGGGTTTTGCTTATCCAGTTCCGGAGTTCTCCTGGTTTGTGGTGGAAAACACGGTTTGTCGCGTTCGTTGTATTCGCTCAAAAAAGTGCACTTTGGCCAAGATGCGCAAGATGCCGATCTCCATGCCCTCACGTTTTGAGAGAGATAGAGCTGCCGGAGTATCACGTGAGAGGCTAATGTCTTCGGCTGGGATCCCTGAATCCAACGAGGCTTTGATGGTCGAAGCTCCTTGAGGTTGTGATAACCACGACACTGCGGGGTGGGCTGACGTGCCCGATGAGTCTTTTGTGGCTTGTAATAATAGTCTCGTTGTAAACCCAGAGGAAAACATGATTCTGGAGGCCCCTGAGTTTGTTTAGAGCTCAGAGCTGCCTATTGTAGTGGGACCTGCTGACGGCGCAGAGATGATGGAGATTGATAATCCGCTGCAGCTAGCCGCAACTGCTACGATTCAAGAGCAACCTGGCTCTCTCCCAGCTCTGGCAATGCTGGTCATCTCTCAGAGCCAAATTGCCTGACCGAGGCCAATCCTTAAATTAACTTTGCAGCACATGCTTCGGCATCTCGGAGACGGAATACTTCTGCATAGCCTGAAGGATCGATCCGTCGGCTTTTCCCGAACAATCCTGCACTAGTTCGTGGCGGGAGAGATCCTCGCGATATTCTCCTGAAAATCCGGGCACCTGAGATCGTTATTCCTTCTGTCTCGGAGATGATCTTCAAGGAGGAATACGAGGAGTTGGTTGACGCAGGCGTCAGGGTAAGTTGCTTTTTCAGCGTCAGTTTAAAGTTAGCGTTATTTCGCTATATTATTTTAACTCTTTTTTGTTCAGTTTTAGAATGCTAGAAACAAGTATATTGGGGCTGCGGAGACACGCACACGGGCTATTGTTGAGAAACTTGTTGCCGATATGAGGACCCTACTTGAGGAAACCACAGCGGCCCACGAAGAAGAGAAAAGGGAGTTGATGCTTGCTTGGGACGAGATATATGCCTGAATGTCTTCCACTGAAGGGGAAGCTCGCGACGTCGGTAAGAGGCTTTCAGATTATATGGCCTGAATTGAAGAAGTCGAATGTACTAACGCCAAGCTGTCGAAGAAGGTTGAAGAGGAGGCCAAAGCTTGCACTACTTTGGAAACCGCTGTGAAAGATAGTGAGCAGGCCGCTGCTAAAGCGTTATCTGAGCTTGAGGTGGCAAACCAAGCTAAGGACGCCGCCCTTTTGGCGCTTCGTGAATGCAAGTCCGTTTTTAAGAAGAAATAGGATCGCAAGACTAAGTATGCGTACGCGGAGATGAAAGCACGAGAAGCTATGGCCAACTTGTCTCTTTTTGCTTGAGTTGAAGACAAGACGCTCAACCTTAATGAGGAGAAGCAAATCCTTGCCTCACAGAAACGCGAAGGGGAAGATGAATACGAGGAAGTCTCAGATTACGAGTATGACGGTGAGACCTTGGACGGATTTCTGTTTGCTTCTGTTTTGTTAATTTTCTTTCATTTTGTTAACTGTTTTGGCGGCTAAGTATCAACTGTGATTGGTTTATGTGTTTTTCTCTTTTGCCTTTTGTAAACTTTGTGAAAACTAATTATTCGGGAATGGTGATTGCTTGACGTTTTGCTGCTTCTTTTCTTTTCTTTTTATTTTTGGCTGACTTGGTAGACAAGCTGCCTATGTACCCATAATGGGATCAAGCCTTACGTAGTTCAGGTCGTTTAACTCTTACACTCATACATAGAATTTCTTCAAGTTCATGACATTCCATGGCCTTGGTTCAGCTTTGCCAGTATCTACATTTACGATTTTGTACACACCGAGGCGCACCTCTTCTGTTACCTTATAAGGGACCTCCCAGGTCGCTCCCAATTTATCGAAGTTAAGCTCGCGCGTGTTTTCGAATACTTTTCTCAAGACCATCTCGCCGGGTAAGAACTTCTTGGGTCTTACTTTTGAATAGTATAATTTCGCAATTGAGCTTTGATAATTCAGCATACACATATACGCCTGATCACTTTGCTCCTCAATCATATCAACTACGTTCTCCATCACTTCGCAGTTTTCTTTCTCTTGTTCGGGAGCGTTTGTCCTTCATAAACTTGGGACCAATGTCTCGGCTGGTACTACTGCCTCCACACCATAAAGAAGGGAGAAAGGTGTTTCCCCCGTTGCTCATCTTGGTGAGGTTCTATAAGCCCAGAGTACGCTTTGCAACTCTGTGGCCAGGCTCGACTTCTTTAATTCTAAATGTTTCTTCAATATGCCCATTATCGTTTTGTTAGACACCTCGGCTTGTCCATTCCCCTAAGGGTAGCGGGGGGTTGACGTTGTAAGTTTAATTTTCCATTTCTCGTAGAATTCTTTGAATTGTTTAGAGGTCAAGTTTGTTCCATTATCCGTTATGATTTTGTTTGGGAGACAATATCGGCATACTATATATTTCCATAGAAAATCGGAAACCTACTGCCCAGTTATATTTGCATATGCGTCGGCCTCTACCCATTTGGAAAAATAGTCAATTAATATAAGTAGGAAACGTAGCTTCCAACAACCAGATGGTTCTGGGGGACTTATGACATCTATAGACCACTTCATGAATGGATAAGGGATTAACGTAGAGCTGAGGAGTTTCCCGAGTTGGTTTATTGTCAGCGAGTGCCTTTGGCATTTTTGACATTTTTTGGCGTGTTGATCGCAGTCCGCCAGAATTGTTGGCCAAAAGTAACCATACTTTTTGATTTGGATGGCTAGCGCCCGACCTCCTACATGATTACCGCAATATCCCTCATGCATTGTAGAAAAGATTTGCGCTTCCGTGTCCTTATTGACACAGCGCAAGTATAGACCAGATACGCTTCTTTTGTACAGCTGGTCGTTTATGACGGTATAATTTGCACTTTGGATTTTCAGTTTTCAGGCTTCCCATTTATTGTCCGAGGTTTCGCCGGTTTTAATATACTGAAGAATCGGATCTTGCCAGTCTTTCTCTAGCTCTCTAGATTGGGCAGTTGCATCGAGCAACATAATTATCGGCTTTGTTCCTATACTAGGTCTCTCAATGTGTTCGACGGGTATCACTCTTTTAACTTCAAATTCGGATGTCGCTGCTAGGCCTGCTAACGCATCCACTGCAGTGTTTTCGCCTCGTGGGACCTTAACCTAACTAAATTTGTCGAAGCACCCAGCGATCTCTTTTGTCAGCTTCATGTAGGCAACCATTCTTTGGTCCTTAGTCTTATAGTCTCCATTAACTTGACTTGATATGAGCTGTGAATCCATGTGGGCTACTATCTGTTTTATGTCGAGGCCAATAGCCAATCAAAGTCCCGCTATCAGGGCCTCGTATTCAACGACGTTATTTGATGCATCAAAACACAAACAAAAAGACTGTTCCAAGATTTCTTCCGCTGGGGACACTAAGCGTATGCCAATCCCAGCTCCTTGTTTTGACGATGCTCCGTCGACCTATAATGAGCACTCATTGTTCTTTTTGGGGTTATCATTTTCATTTCTTGCGAGTTCCACCACAAAGTCTTCCAAGACTTGTGACTTTATGCCGGTTCGGATCTGGTATTCTATATCATACTCATTTAGTTTGATCGATCATTTCACCAGCCTGCCGGATTTGCTTGGATTATGCAATATTGTTCGAAGTGGTTGCGTCGTCATGACTGCAATTCGATGTGATTGGAAGTACGGCCTAAGTTTTCTTGCAACTGTACGACTGCCAAGGCGAGCTTTTCTTCAATGGGGTAACACATTTAGGCTCCTGCGAGCATGGTGCTCACATAGTAAATTGATTTCTGCTCGCCGCTTACTGTTCGGACAATAACGCCACTGACTACCGAATCCGTAACGACCACGTAGAGATATAGTGTTTCTCCAGTTACTAGTTTTGTGAGAATCGGGAGGTTTATGAGATATCGTTTTAATTCGTCAAGAGCTTCTTAGTTCTCCTCGTTCCATTCAAACATCTGTTTTCTCTTTAACAGCTTGTAAAAAGGGTGGCATTTGTCCGTCGATCTGGATATAAACCTATTAAGTGCCACAATTCTTCTGGTTAGTCATTGGACATCCTTTGGGGTCTTCGGCGATGTGGTGCTCATAAGAGCTTTGATCTGTTTAGGGTTTGCCTCAATTCCCCTCTCCGTTACGAGGTAGCCTTAGAATTCCCCTGAAGCCACCCCAAAAGAACACTTTGACGGATTCAACTTCATATTAAATTCATTAAGCACTTTGAAGCATTCTTGGAGCTACGCGAAGTGGTCCTCGGGGTTTAAGCTTTTGACCATCATATCGTCATTATAGACTTCCATAGTTTTCCCAATTTGTTTTGCGAACATTTTGTTTACTAATCTCTGGTATGTTGCCCCGACGTTCTTCAGCCCGAAAGGCATTACTCGATAGCAAAATATCCCTTGGGATGCATGAATATTTGATTGTAGCCCAAAAAAGCATCCATAAAGCATCAGTTATGAATAACGTTTTATCCTGGTCATCGGGATGCATGAATATTTGATTGTAGCCCGAAAAAGCATCCACAAAAGACATTAGCTTGTGCCCTGTTGTGGCTTCGACGATTCTGTCTATATGTGGTAACAGGTAGCTGTCCTTGGGGCAGGTTTGGTTTAGGTCTGTGAAGTCGACACACATGCGCCATTTACCGGTCTTCTTCCTTACCACGACCGAGTTTGCGAGCTATTCAGGGTATTTAATTTCCTTTATAGATCCTATTTTTAGTAAACATTCAACTTCATCTCGGATCGCCAGAGACCTTACAGGATCGAGCTTTCTCTTTTTTTGTTTTACCGGCTTGAAAGCAGGGTTTACTTTAAGCTCGTGCGTTGTTATATTAATGTCTCTTCCCGGCATGTTGTCTGGTGTCCAAGCGAAAGTGTGCTTGTTCTCTTTAAGGAAGGCAATGAGCTCGGATTTTATATCAGCATCCAGCTCGGCGCCAACTTGTATTTGTCACTCAGGGAACTTTTCATCAATGGGAACGTGTTCGAGCTCTGACAGCTGAGGCCCTCCTTTAGTTCGAGCTCTATGTTTCTCTAATTGCTATAACATCTCTGTCCAGTTATTTTCAAAGGTTGTTCTGTAACACCTTCTCGAAGCTGCCTGATTTGACCGTATGACGCTGACCTCGTCGTTCATCGGGAATTTAATGAACTGATGATACGTTGAGGCCACTGCCTTCATAGCTTACAGCCAGGGTCGTCCAAGGATCGCATTAAATGGAGCTGGTATGTCTACTATGACAAATTTAACAGGCTTTCTTATTTCATGAGCAATGACGGGCAGAGTTATGGTTCCCAGGGATAAGATTGTGTTACCATCAAAGTTCGTGAGTGGTGTTATGTCATTATCCATTTTTGAGTCCTCGAAGCCCATTCTTTTAAATGTACTATAAAACAATAAATTCACCGAGCTTCCGGTGTCAACCATGATTCGTGACACCTCGTATCCGGCGATATCTAGGGAGATTATAATCACATTTTCGTGCTGTTCATCCAGATGAGTAGTCTCACTTTTGTGAAAGGTTATTGCTTCGACCAAGGAACCCTGAACTCCGGTAATGGTTTATTAAACATCAATTTTTTTGTTGACTTCTAATTAAACCCTCAACTTTAAGTTGACTAAGCCAATTGAACCCCGACGGAAAACCCAAATAAAAAATTTCTACAAGTTCGAAAGTCAAATCAATTTTTGAAAGTTTGATTTAGTTCTAATCTTCCTTATTTTGCTATCAAGAAAGAGCTTATTTTGTCTTTTCTTTCAAGAATGAGCTCAAATTCTTCGGTTTGAAATGTTGTCCTGAAAGACACGAATTTGAGCTCTTTCTTGAAAGAAAATACAAAATATGCTTAGGGGTTCTTCAAAAGGAAGATAAGAACTGAATCAAACTTTCAAAAATCGATTTGGCTTTCGAATTTAGTGTTTATTATGTATATCTTAACAGCAAAATTTAGTGTTTACCAAATATTTCAATATCTTATAACACTCTTTTTAAATTCCTAAGAACCAGAAGATAAATGTAAAGAGATTTCAAATTTTATATTCGATATATTATGTTTCCAAAATCTTTAAAACTAAAAATATCGATCCAAAATAAAGAACTCAATTGAAAATAACAATACATACAAAAAATAAGACAAACAAAAAAATGCTGAAAAATGCCTTAAGATTATATCCAAGTAATATTGATCACCAAAATCTTCAACAATCAGACTGCCGGGGGAGGTTTTGAAAATATTCTTTGAATACAACATTAATTGTTCTGCTATGAGAATTTCCTTTATTGTCAAGGGCAAGAAGTTTCAGTTCAGCCCTCTTACGGACCCTAGACATGGTAACATAAAGCTGTCCATGAGAGAAGACTGTTTTGGTAGATATAATCCAACCTGGGACAACGTTTGTCCTTGAATTTTTTTATTGTCATAACAAAGGAGACATATATAGGGAACTGCCATCTACGCATTTTGAAGTGAAGACGAACATCTGAAGGAGTAATAAGAATCTTTGGAAGCAATATCTTATTTCCAACTTTCATACCAGTAATAATTTTTGCTTCGATTTCATAATTAGTCATCTGAGTAATTTGTAATCTTATCCCATTACATAACCCTCCATGCGGATCAACATTTCTATGCAACATAACATGACATCCGATTTTTAGTTTCAAACAATGGATAGGTAAACCAGAGGCATTTATAGTGTTTAAGAAATTTAAGGTATATGCTGGATTGTTCATAGCTTCACTATCTGTCGGATCTATACTATCATAACTTAGGTAAATTCTTTCATCACCTGGATTACAAACGAATAATATAAAAATAGACAAACAAAAAATGTTTAAAACATGATATATTTAAGACGAAGAATAAATTATATTAACCACCAAGTCTATCAAGCATACGAATATTTAGAGTTGACATCTTCATTTGTATGACACAATATAGCTTTGTCTTGAAAAAATTTCGGTTGCTCATTCTCCAATGATCTATTGTTTCCATAAATTGCTTCAACTATGGACTCAATAGGATCAAAGCCGGATGTAATAAGCAGTTCTTGAGAAATATCTATCTTAGCAACACCATAATTAGGAAGTGAAATTTTACCATCCCCAACATCTAAAAGCCAATTAGAGAACCATTCAATCTCAAATTTTTCATCCGCAGAGATTTTTGCAAGCAGCCTCATGTTCCGAGTAAGCTTTAAAACTTTAATATTTGACCAAAAATAGGATGAGTTGATCGAAACATATATTATTTGTAGTCTACCATCTCCAGTAATAACAGGAAATATTTTCCTGAAATCTTCGCCAAATACAATAACTTTACCACCAAAATGATCTTTGCATCTTAAGATATCTTTTAAAGTTCGGTTTAATGATTTGAAGCAATATTTACTGATCATAGAAGCTTCATCCCATATAATAAGTTTTGCTTCAGATATTAACTCACCTAGAAGAGAACGACGTGTCATATTACATGTACTAAACTCATCAACATTAATAGGTATTCCAAACCTAGAATGTGCATTTATGCCTTATCGTAACAAAAGAGCAACAATACCCCTAGAAGCAATGTTAAGAACAATATCACCTCTAGATCTAATCACAGCAGACAGAAGTTTCCGCAAATAAGTTTTCCCGGTTCCACCGAATCCATAGAAAAAAAACCTCCTTTGTTTTTAAAACTAAATCGAGGATCTCATTGAAAACCTTTGATTGCTCTGGATTGATTCATTTCAAATCATGATCAAGATATGATTTAAACTTCTGACAGTCGTAATTCTTGATTCTTTTTCAAAACAAAATCGATGATCTCATTGAAAACCTTTAATTGCTCTGGATTGATTCATTTCAAATCACGATAAAGATCTGATTTCTAATTTTGATAGTCATAATTCTTCTTATCTAATGTGAAAGAATTGATTGTACTTATAAGCTCATACATAGTAAATTATGGCATATTCTTATATGATCTAAGAGAAATTTTTTTTTTTAAGAACTTTTTCAATCTCTTGACATTTTGTTGTTAAGATATACTCTTTGCATTTATCTTCTGGTTCCCTTTATTTTTCAAAGAAATTTGATATTTATATTCGAATCAAATCAGGGATAATCCTTATTGAAATTTATTTCTTAAAATTTTATATGTGATTCAAAACAAATTAGGAAACAGAGAGACTGATATATCGCAATCGAATATACATACCATTAATTTCCAAAAACCCTAATGTATTTTTTATTAAACATATATAATTTGAGACGTGTGTATTTCTTTGTAACCATCTTTCTTTTGGTTTAGTTGATGTTACTTCCGACCTATATACTTTTTTTTATGCTTTCTTCTTTTTGTATTACTTGATCTCCTCTTTAGTTAGACTTTCTCGAGATCATATAACACGTATATCATAGCTTTGCATGAAGAAATTTTGATAGATATCATCCCTAGATGTGGAGAATCATCGTGGTTTTATAATCATCAACTCAAGTTAGTCTGCAAAAGGTTTAGAGATATATCTAATCGCCATCGAGTTTGACGTTGTATTTCTCTTGAAGAATATCGCTTCATTCCATATTGGTTTCATCCGACCGAGTTATATTCGAAATATGAACTATTAGCCAATAGTGGAAATCCGTATGCTTTATATCATATTGGATTACTTTGCTATTTTTATGAAAATCGCATAAATGAAGGATTAATAATACTTCGTAATGCTTCTCATGGAAATTTTATTGATGCAATGTATCTTTATGGTATCATTCTCATATGTCGTGGAGGTGTTGAAAAACAAGGTCTTGACATTTTACTTATTTTATAAAGCTATTGTTGTCAACAACATTAGAGTTCCTCGAAAGAGTTTGCAGAAGAGTCAACCGGCATATTAGTTAGTAATAATTGTTCTATCACTAACTTATAAACATCCTATATTCAAGACATTTGTAACTGTGATGGCCAAACAAGGATGTTTGTTACCCTCAACCACGATTTTAACCGGTATGATGCTGATAATGACATGAATTCACCTACAGCATGTGAGCTTTGTGTATGAGATCATCAACTCAAACTATTACTATTTGAATTTTACTTTTAAATTTTCAAACATTTTTTTTCATTAGTTGTAATTTTATTTTATTGATTTCCGTTTAGAATAACTGATAGAATTATTTACACTTCCATTTTTATGTTACTTTTTTTTGTCAACATTGTATCGACAAGTTCCGATCCATAACCTAAACCCCACCCCTAAAATCCCTTTTTTAACCTACCATAATGCAACATGTAGGAATCGAACCCTAGTGCCAAGTCATTAGCTGGATCATCCTAACCACCAGACTAAGGGCAACTGGACTGTTACTTTTTGTTTATGTTTTGAAAAAAATTTCTTTTTGTATTTTGAGTTAATAACATGATTTTTAAGTGTTTCAATTATATTTAAAATATAATAAATTATAGTTGATCATTATATAGAAACAATTACCAATTCCTAAATAAACTAAAATTTATAATTGTCAATCATTTATTATTTAGTATTTCTATTAATTATAGTGGATATATATTGACTCCCTCGAAATAATACCTTATACAAATTATTTAATACTCTCTCTGTCCCAAAATAAGTGATGTTTAAGGTTTTGACACATAGATTAAGGAATCATTTAATTTTTAGTTTCTCTCATTTTAAAATATTAATTTTAATCTATTTAATGATCATTCAACCAAATAGATATTAGTCTGCAAAATACAAAAGATCAAAACAAACAAAAACACAATTAATTTTGCATTGTAAATTGAAGACATCATATATTTTGATACAAAATCTTTTCCCTAGAACATCAATTATTTTGGGATAGAGGGAGTAACTAAGATATAGTTTCGTAACCTCTAACCCCATTACTATAAATAAACATTGTCATTCAAAGAAAAGTTGTTTTTCTTCTCTATTTTTCTTATATTTTGTAAATTTTACTTTATAAATTTCATTCTTAAATAAAATGACTTAAATTCTGTTGTAAATCACAAAAATCTTAATGAAATTGTATGTGCAATCTTTTTTCTTTAGTTTATGTTCTCCTACCAATTAAAGTATTTATACAGATATATATATATATATATAATATTAATGTTCAATAATTTTGATGGAATATTTCTTATAATCGGTGCTGTCATTATCTTGACGAGAAACACTGATTAACTTGTTGGTCTATTTAATGGTACTATTGTACAGGTTACACAAATTGCTAGATATGTAATTGAGGTTAGATTTATTATGGGAGATAAATCTGGTGATAAGATTATAATAAAAAAAGTCCACTCAATTCTTTAAACCAATTGTTAGTTTCTGATTTTTGGAATGAAAGCAAACACAAAGATTCGAGTGCTAAAGTTTTAGTTATTATTCTGTTTTATTTTATATCGTAATATTCAATATTTATTGTATTTATAAATAATAATTATTTTTTTTTCAGTATCATTATATATTTTTTTTCTCAAACAATAATTTTTGTTTATTATAATTATTATGCTTTCGTATTATGTCATTATAAACTATTTTGTAAACATTTTTTGTTCTTCAATAACTCAACATATATGCTTCCAAAATCAGTATTCCAGTAGGTTTTTTACATTCAAATACGTATACCTTTTTCTTTTTTATTTGAATTGGAGAAAAACAAAAAATATATTATGTGTATAAAGATGTACCTACTTGGTTACTTAATCATTATATATTTCCTTCCCAAGCAATACTCTGTGTTTATTACTATTATTGTGTTTCATATTATCTCATTAAAAACTGATTAAAAAACATCTTTCAGTTTCTACAAAAACTAAATATATATGCTAACAAAATCAGAAAATCAGGAATCCAATGAGTTATACATAATCAAATAATTAAATATTATTTGTGTATGAAATATATTTTTTCTTATCAAAAAAAAGAAATAAAAATAAACTTTATTAAACAATTTTTTAACTAAATATGAAAATAATATATTATTGGTTTACCATGTTTGATTGCCCATTCCTATACTTAAGGCCAAGACCCAACTTATATCTTATTTCTTAAGGCCAATAGTCCAATAGATGTTGGGTCAGACTATCTTAAAACTTGGTTTTATATTCGTTAAATTAAATGGACATTGTTTATATCGTTGTATATGTATCATTTTTAGATTGTTTTCGAATGATCATATTAATATACTGAACATGCATATATAAATTGATATATAAAATTACGATTTAAATCATAAATATACTATAAAGTTTAAATATCAAGCAATAAACAAAATTAAAAAAGTTTTTAAAGTCTAAATCATTAGTATAAGTTACATATATATTGTATCATAAATTATTATTTAAAGCATGATTCTAATAACTTCTATATAATCAAATAAGATAATTTTATTAATGTATGAAACATTTTTTCCATAAAAAAAAAACAATAGAAAATAAATATTGATCTCACGCTGTAGCGTGGATTAAATCCTAATCTTATATATTAAAATGGGAGACACTTTTATTTTGACTGTATTATATATTATACAATAAAATTAACGTTAAAATTAATAATTACCCTTAAAAATGACTAAGATGAGTTTTGTCACAAATTTATATTTAAAAATTAAAATTAATAATGATTTAATAGAAAAAATCTAAAAAGTTAAAAATTTAATAATTACAAATTCGGTTATTGATTTGGTTCCGATACGAGTTTGAATTCGATTTTCGGGGTACATAGAATTATGACACATTCTACTATTTTGTCGGGTTCGGTTCATCTAATTCGGTATTTTCGGTATTTTAGTTATTTTGATTTAAGACATATTCAAATATTTTTTATTTCTTAGATAGAGTTTGGTTTTGTATATAACGAGTTTGGGTTCAGGTATTTGTATATAAAAGTTCAAAATTAAAACCAAAGTTAATAGAAAAACTTTAAAATTTGGAATCTGATTTGGTTCTGGTTTGTGTTTAGGTTCGGAATTTATAAATATACAGATATAAGACCCATTAAGGTATTTTATCGGATTCGGTTTATGTTCGAGTCTTCTAATTCGGGTTGATTTTTATTCGAGTTTTGGGCCTCTTGAAAAACATCTCGAAAACAATTTTTAAATTATCAAAACGAATCTAAGATTAAAATGAACACGAGTTTAAAAAATAATCAAATCCCACATTATGGCGTGGGTATAATCATAGTTTGTAATATATAGACAAACGCATATGCAAGTGACCTTTAGTCTAGTGGCAGACGGTAAGTCTACTAAACGGAAGACGCACTTGCACATCCAGAGATCAAGTCCCACCACTTATTTTATATAGGAACTTAGCTAATGGACTGACCAATTGTGATCCAATGTTGACAAAAAAAAAAAAAAAAACAGACGCGTATCACAGAAGAGAAGGCTTTTATAGACTAACATAAATTAACATAATTATTATAGGTAACTTATCAAAGAGATCACGATTAACAAATTCGATGGAATCGAAATGCGATTAGTTGGTGATCGGCATGACATGAACTCCAAATTTGTGAAGCAGATTACTGACTTTACCATGGAACCTGACGATCTTGTGGCCTTCCTCTCTGAGTACGAAGGTTGTGCCAGCTTCAATTCCAAATGGAGGAGAAGTTTTGCTTATTAGTTGTGAACATAAGCATATTTATGACAACACCTTCACTTCCATAGATTTTATCGTAAGTCCCTTCAACTACGGTGATGTATTCATTTGGATAGTTAAGCACAAACAGTGTCAAGAAACCTAGTTTTGTGGAAAGGTTTTCTTATTGATCAAAAACGGAGGCCACATCCTTTTATACAAGAACGATTTAACCTAGAGTTAAGTAAGATAATTACCAAACTATATAGCATTTAATGCTTAATTACAATATAAGATTATAATCTTCAATACCACCTCTCTCAAGTTGGAGTGTGGAGATCACTAACACCCAACTTGTATTGAAAATCTTTAAATCCTTTACGACCGATTGCCTTTGTGAGGATATCTGCGAGTTGTTGTTTTGTGGATACATGTTTCGGGGCAATGACACCTCGAACAATCTTAGTACGAATGATATGACAATCCTTCTCTATGTGTTTTGTTCTTTCGTGGAAGACCAGATTGTTGCTAAGATGTATAGCAGATAAATTGTCACAGTGTAAAGGAATTGGAGCCAAACAATCCACGCCTAGTGTGTGAAGCAATTCTTGTAACCATAGTAGTTCACTTTTAGTACCCGCCATTGCTTTATATTTAGCTTCAACTGAAGATCTAGATACCGTATCTTGTTTAAGTGTGTTCCAAGATATAGGTGAATCACCTAATTATATAAACCAAGCCGTGATTAAGCGATGTGAGATAGGACAAGCCACCTAATCAGAATCACACCACGCAACAAGCTTCAAATCCGTACCAGCTCGGAGTAATATACCTTGACCTAGTTTCATTTTAAGATAATGTATCACATACAAGTGATGTATGTCATATTTAGCCTAGTTTTCATTGCATTTTAGCATCATTTTTAGTCATTTAGTTGCATATCATGTCATATTAGGTTCACTTAGGGTCATTTTCATGCATTAGAGTCCTTAGGCTTTGCATTTGCATATTTTCGGTCTTTTTAGGTGATTGGAAGTTTGACACTATGGAGATTGGAGCTTAAAGGATGGAATTAGATGCATGAGGTTTTGAATTGAAACTTAAGGAGGAGAAGGCTCGGAAGAAAGCTTGGAAATTTGCCAAAAGAAGTGAAGGCCGGCAGCGGCCAACCATTCAAAGTCGCGGCCCAAAGGAGATATCGAAGCCGGCCACGATCCACTCGCCCGAGAAGACTACCCACGAGAAGCAAACCTTGACCGTGGGAAGAAAAAGCCTCGACCGCAGGAAGCACGTCTCAACCACGGGAGGGCTCCTCGACCAACACGTCCCGATGGATGATCAACGCTTATGCCGCAGCCCACACAGAATCCAAACTGGAAGTCTTCGACCAGTCTCGACCAGATGTCTCGACCACAAATGTACCAGCCTCGACCGGATGTCTCGACCACGGATGTACCAGCCTTGACCGGATGTCTCGACTTTGGATGTACCAGCCTCGACCGGATGTCTCGACCGCGATCCATCCTCTATCGACCCATGTCTCGACCACTAGCAATCTACCCTCACCCAACCTTGACTGTGATGTAACCCCAGACACACGAACTACTCTTGACCTCGACCAACCCCTATACCCGCATGACCCATGACCACGTGAACCACTTGACATTTTGGATTTAATTTTCGGTTTAGACCAGTTTGTCCCAGTTTACTTTGGTTCAGTTTAAGTTGCTTAAAACCCAAATCCCAAGGGGTATAAATACATGGATGGACACACAAACACATGAAGCTTTTAATTTTCTTAAGTTTTTAGATTTATCTAGGTTTTTCTCTCATTTTTCTTAAGAACACTTTGAAGGAGATTTGAGAAGAAACATTGTGATCCTTTTGGATGATCAATCTTTTTGGGTCATTTCTTAATCTAATTAAGAATCTCTTGTTTATTTATCTTGTCTTTTTCATTATGCATTGCTTTTCTTCCTTGTTTATTTTCAATTTCATCATGATTAGTGAGTAGTTTTCTAGAATGGTTTAGGTTGTGGCTAGATCTAGGGCTTGGTGGATTGATTGATGCTCATGATTGTTAGATCCTCCTATTAGGTAGTCTTAATGCTTAACTCTCCTTGATCACTTGAGGTATGTTGTTAGGAAAATTATCGCCTGAGAGGTATTCGATGAAATTTCCGAAAGCCTATTTTAGGGTTTTTTCTCTATAGTCTTCGAGAGATGATGTTATGGGATTGAATGGTCATAGTGGACTTGTTCTTAAAGAATTTTAGGGACTTGATCTAACAAATGAGAGTTTAGTTGGGTTATTTATCTAGAATAGTGATTAGTGCCATGAGAGTGGGCTAGTCTTGCTATGTCTGTTGTGTTCCATCCCTAGGTGGTGCTTAATGGATTCCTTGTTGCATCATTTCATTCATTTGCCATGTCCCTACATTGATTGTCATTGCCTAAATCATTCACTTTTCTCATATTGTCATTTGCTAGTTTAATTTCATTTGCATTGCTTTCATTTGATCTTGTTAGTATTGCTATGATTAGATGCATTTGCTTGTTCCTTGTTTTTTTGTTTCTTGCTTTAGTTTAATTTGAATCATTCTCATCTTTGATCACTCTAGATTAACATTGAGCTTGCATCCCTATTGTACATCCTTCAAGTACATGCAACTACATAGTTTGTTGTGTATTTGTTGAATTAATTGCATGTTTTCCACCACCACAAAATGCAAAATCAGCAAGGCTAAGTCCCAATGTTCATAACGAGGAGCATGCACGAATGGAAACAAAAGATGAATAGCATACAAAATGTCTAGTTTTGTTACAGCAAGGTAAATCATCTTGCCTACAACTCGTCGATATTAAGAAGGGTCCGGAAGTAGCTCGCTTTGAGTAAGAGCTAACTTGTGGTTTTATTCAATGGGATGAGATTCATGCTTTAATCCAAGTAATCCTGATTCAGAAATTATATCCAAGGTGTATTTACATTGAGAAAGGTACATACTCATTGGACTTCAAGAAACTTCTATTCCGAGAAAATACTTAAGAACTCTAAGGTCTGTCATATTGAAACCTAAACTCAAGTATGCTTTGAACTTGTTGATGATTTCAATAGAGCTACCAGAAACAATTAAATCATATACATAGACAAAAGCATGTAAACGGAGCTCACCAGATTCATTGTGTAATGTAAACAATGAATAATCAGAGAGTGATTGTTCAATACCATAATATTTTAAGGACGTATTTATCTTTGCAAACCAATATTGAGGTGCTTGTCACAGACCATATAAAGACTTGTGTAAACGACACATCTCAGCCTTGTTTCCATTCGAAATCTGTGGAAGTTGGATAAAGACTTCTTCCTCTAATCACCATGCATAACACATTGTGAAGAACCATTTGATGTACATGATATCACAAAGTTTTAACCCTAATGACTATTGCAAGTGCACATCAAATTAAAGTAGTATTCAAAGATCGAATCCACGAGAACCAAGTATTAGACTATCGATTATTCAAATCTAATTAGAGCTAAGAAAATTCGAATGAGAAGTGAATGCAACTAACAACATAAATGAATAACGGTTATATAAATCAATAATAAAAATCATGCATCAAGAATTCATCAGAAAATAGGAGATCAGAAAACTATTCATGGCATATATTCAACAAATTCTTGACTCAGACATAAATTTATAGCAAATCCACTATCGTGGCATCAAATACTATATCTACCAACCTATAAATCCTAAACTGTTGTTTGGTCATAGAGATCTAAATACGCATTATTGAAGTAGTCGGATAGGTCCACAATTAAGCTTAACATCAGCTTTCATTGGTTAAGGACTAATTCCTCATCAAAGCTATTTCAAACATCTAACAAGCACTTTTGGTGAGTTAAAGAGTCTATGATCATAAACTAGGTGATCAGGCTAGCCTAAGCATAACACACAACAATAGATGGAGAACACTGAAGATCAAACTCTATTTGTTTCTAATTCATTGATTCCCTAGAACCATAAAACCTGATTTCGAAACTAGTTAGACATGATAAAAAAAACAAAGCAAAAGATGTAAACGAAAACATAATTGAATTGCAAATAATAATTAAGAGGGTTCAGAATTTTTCTCAAAGTGTAGAGAATGAAATCTTCTCCCAAAGCTTACAAGAAAAATAGGTAAAAGTTAGCTCTTAAAAATAATGACTGGTGTCTCTAAATATATCACAAAACCTAATTAAATATGTTAAAAATGCGTCTGGTACAAAATCTCTTGTCAAGGCCTGGAACGATCTATCAAGTGTATGTGGGGGGGGGGGTCGATCAATATTTGGTTCAGAACGACTTCAAGGAGTAGCTGGTTGTTCCTCAGATCGGGATCATCCTCTAGTGGTATTAAGATCGATCGATCCTAATGGAGATCGATCGATCATGATGGAGATCGATCGATCGTGATGGAGATCGATCGATTTTCATTGTTGAAAACGCCAGAAATGTTCCTTTTTGCTCTAATCCATGTTTTGAGTGCTTAAATCCATTTTAATCTAGTTTGTACCTGAAAAGACTCTAAAATACTAACAAAGACTAGAAAAACCAATGAAAATATGAGTTAAAAATCGATAAAAATGCGATACATTAATTCTCCCAGACTTAGCTTTTTGCTTGTTCACAAGCAAACAAAAAAACTAGGAATGAGAAACGAAGTGTAAGAAAAGGAACTCATTCATCATAAGAATATTACATGATCAATTTCTTTAGTAAACCACATGAAAAACTTACATGGCATAACCGAGACTACCTTGTACTTCCCCCAGACTTAGCATTTGTCATAAGCAAACTCTACAATATAAATGAGCAATCCAAATGCATCATACCGACTTCCTAAAGTATCTAAGTGCAGTCTCATCGAGAGGATATCGATAAAAAACACATGGATTCTTCTTCAGTCTTACCCTTAACACATAGACTATCTTCCTTATTGTTCCTTTCCTCTCATTTCATTTTCATTGCAGCCAATTTTTCCCTACTTACCTATGGTATTATTATTTTTTTTTATCAGCTGTCCAATCAATTTTTCCCTACTTACCTAGGGTACCATTTTTTATATTGGTTAGTTCTTTAGCAACTCAAAGAATGTAAGCAAGAGTAGCATCATTGGATTTTTCCTCAGTCTACTAACATTACATCTAGCTTTGTTTTACAGTTATTCAGAGATAACAGATTTAGCATAAACACTTGAAATGAATAAGAGGGGGGAAAAATACTCACACATATAAGTCTTTTAGGACTGAAGAGAGAACCCGATCAGATGTATACCAACCCCCTTGACAAGATAATTAAGTCAGGTTATGTGTGAAGCCACAATGAGATTCTTCAAATACCCAAAAAGATATGGGTAATGTTGAGAAGTTACAAGGTCTTTAGGTTTTCCAATAGTCAAACAATTCTTGTCAAATATAAGTTAATGGTTACTTAATTTCCTAAAAATACAATAAACTTCGAAAATCATAGCTTCTACAATCAGCTCAAGACTCAATAAAGACAAACAAAACAAAGAAAAGTATCGTTAGTCACAACAAGTGTCCTACCCAGACTTACTTTACACAGTCCCGGTGTGAGAATAAACCTGAAGAAAGCACGACTTACACAGAAAAATAAGATTAGAAAAATCAAAAAGATGAAAAATAAACCGGTAAGAGAAATAAGCAAACTTTACTGGTCTTGCAGACTGAAGCTCTCGTGATCTCTTGGAGAAATAAACCAGTAACAGAAATAAGTAAACTTTGATAGTCTCCTAATCGTCCTCGTCTTCTGATGCGACAGCATGCCTGTGTTAGCAACATTGGGCCTCTTATTAGTATCTATGGTGTTCATCTCACCTTGTGCACTCCTTGATGGCTCACCTAGACAAGAAGGTGTGGGTACCTTAATCTTCCTCAGTGCATCCCAAATGCGCCGCATGATAGAGTGCTTCTTCACCTCAGTGTCATACACCTATCACCTTTACTCCATGTCAGACTAATCATTAGAGAAAGGAGGGAGTGTAATCAGCTGTATACTATGAAATGATTTGCTCCACTGTTGACTTTGCAGGATGCTGCGATCGAGCTATAGGTGGTGGATATGCATGATCCTCATATCGGCAAGATGCAGTTTGGCGCGGACATCGAGGCTCTCGCTCAACAACCTCTGGATGAGTAATATGTGGCTCAAAATTGACTTTGGAACGAGTAGTAAGTGAGGTGAGTTATGGCAAGGGAAGCTTGCACCAGCAAGGCTCCAAGTCATAATTGTAGTATCTCCACTTATCTCTGGTCGTGTAGGTGTAGTTGGTCATGGATCTCTCGTTCATCAAATGAATCCTATCGACCTTGGGTGTGTTAGTGAGATCCAACTTGTGATGTATGAATATAGAAGTAAGGAGACTACTAATTGTCTCTTTTAATTGCATGATATGTGATCCTCTGAACCGCTCCACTCTCCTACTTACTAGACATAGTAGAGCCATTGATCTTTCCAACCATCCGTATCGCAGGGTTTCTAATGCCAATTTTGATGCATGGTTCTGGTACCTATAATCTGCTATAATACTCTGTAGTGTCGGGTTCTGGTAAGGCAGACTGTCCTCCGTGCGTCTACAAAACTCATAAAGACTACAAAGCTACTCTATCGTCATCTCATAAAGTACACCACATGAGAGAAAAGTGAGTATAATTGTGTACAATGGACCGTGTGGATCAGCATTCTCGAATAGCTCGCATGATGCCAATAATTGACGAACAAGCTCGGGATACAACGGATAGCTATGATGTGCAAACATCCCAAAACAAGGCTTGTCTAATATGCTATTCACATTGTCCAATACCCCAAGTCTCTATAGCGTGTTGGTGAAAATTAACTTGGTAAGAACGATCTTATTCTGTAAGAGCTGGTCATTAAAGACATTGTTATGATGCTTACAACCAGATCCTCTCACACTCTCTCTCGACATAAGAAGGGTATATCTTTTTGAGGGTTGGGTCTGTCAGGTGCCTCTCATGGCAAAGAAAAAGAATACCATTAGGGCGAGGCCACGTCTCATTAGTCCGAGTTTCAACTATATCGTCTTGCCTAGAACCAGAAGATTGTCCTCTTTCCTATCCTAGCAGCGAGGACCTCTTGACTTTCTTAGTTGGTTTTTTGCTCCTACATGAGTCATATCCTGGGAAAAACAGGCACAGCAGATCCAATGGCACAAATTGACATATATAGTATGAAAAATCAAAAATTTTGGGTATAGAACAAGAATTATGTGGAGTGATTAAGGTAAAGCTATTAGCAACACACTAAAACATCCAGCAATGTATCAAACAATTCGTTCCATATTCAATTCTAAACCAAAAATTCTGAAAATTCCCTAAATTCTCCATCAACCCAAAAATAAGATTCTACACAAAAGAAAATTTCCAAAATTTGGGCAATTCTAGGCTCAAAATCATCATACAACGGCATAATAAGATATATTATACATCATAAATCAATCACATTGCCAAAATTAGAAATTACCAAAAACCTTCAATTTCCTCAAAATGAAAAAGTGGAGATTGTAGATCAAGAATGAGACTAGGATAATCAGAAAGAGGAGGAAAATTCGAGTGGAATAGGCTCAAGAATCAATCAAATCCATTAAGAATCGAGGAAAAATAGTTATGGTCAATTGAAGTTTTTGTGAAATTTCTTCAAAAATCACCCAAGAGAACAAAAATCCTCTAAATTTGATGTGTTTGATCCAAAAAACAAGGGCCTTTGGTATTTTAAAAGTGTTTTCTGGTTTAATTTGAGTGAATTGAACCGGTTTTAGAATTTAGAAAGTGTACCTTGCCCGAGGATCGATTGATCTTAATGTAGATAGATCTCATGAACTCACTCATTTGTTATGGCGAGGTCGATCTGCCAGGTCATGCACAAGGGCTACAACTCAAGAGGATCAACTGATCTCAGTTGGTTGGTCGATCTGCAGGTTGTGCGTAAACTTAGTTTATCCGCTGGATCGACCGTTCATAGTCCAGATGGGTCGCCAGACCGTGTATAAACTCTATTCGCCCCAATGTCGATCAATATCAATGGAACATGGATCGATCTCAGTAGTTCAACCTGCTTGTTCTTAACTGAAACACAAGAAAATGAAAACAAGAAAAACAAAAAACGAAAATTGCAGAAATTTAAAAGCACCTACTAGTAGGTTACCTCCTATTCAGCAGTTTAAAGTCATTAGCTTGATTCAATTGCATTTTAGATGGCGAGTGGACTCTTAGGATGAGTTGTTCCTCCCTTATTCAAGTGATCGTCCGTGAAATACAGCTCCAAGTGTGTTTATTTTCGCTCTAATCCATGTTTTGAGTGCTTAAATCCATTTTAACCTATTTTGTACCTGAAAAGACTCTAAAAAATTAACAAAGACTCGAAAACCAATAAAAATATGAGTTTATAACTGATTAAAATTTGATATATAAGTACCTTCCATTCACGAGACACATACACCTCAAGAAACACACGAACTATTGTCATCTTACAAACTGGTGCAAAAGTTTATGTATAATTAGGTTCTTCAGTTTGGTTGTTGCCAAAAATAAGGAGAGGAGCCTTATAACGTTCCAAAGTACCATCAGCTTGGTATTTTATTGTAAATACCCACATAGAGCCGAGTGCTTTCTTTACCAGAGGAAAGACTTCCACAGTCCATGTGCCATTTGTTTCCAAAGCATCAATATCAACTCAAACTGCATTCCGCTAATTTCTCATCCTCAAATGCTTCTGCGTAAGAGTGATATATATTATGAGAAGTTATAGCCACTAGAAACGTTTGGTGATGTTTTGAAAAATTGTTACAATAATGTAATCTCCAATCAGATACCAAGAAAAATCCAAGAAGTCACTATCGGATGCACTATGAGTAGTGTTGGTGACATTATCTTGAAGTCTTTTGGATGGGATTTTCGTACGATAACCATTTCCAAGTTGAATTGTCTCAGTTTAAGATGGTTCAATAGCAGCTGGCATCGGAGGTAATAGAGCACGTGGTGACATTAACAATTCTGGTGGAGAAGCAACAACATGATATGTTTCGGAAATAGAGATTTCAGTACACGAAGGCTCAGGAGAAGTAGCTGCTGGTGGTGAAGGAGGCTCGCTATCTACTAAAGAATCATTCAACATTGTCTCTGTAACCGCAAGTGTTGGTACACCACAAGGAATAATAACATCATCAAAGAACTCAAGTTGATTCATTGTCGGTGAAACACAATCAGACTGAGACATAAACGGTATATCAAATACATTGATGCCATATGAAAATTCGTTCTTAAGAAAGAATACATCACAAGAAATGGTAAATTTCTTTCTTTTAAGATTGTAAATTCTCCACCTCTTTTTACCATGAGGATAACCAAGAAACACTGATTGATGACTTCGGGGAACAAACTTATCTCCACCATACTTCTGATTATGTGTGTAGCATAAACAACCGAAAACTCTTAAATGATTCATAGGTGGGGACCGTTGATGCAACAATTCAAATGGAGTCTTGCCATTTAACAATGTCAAAAGTGTTCTATTAATGAGATACATGGCAATTAAAGCATAGTAACTTCAAAATTCTATAGGTATATTAGCTTGGAACCAAAGTGATTTTGTGATGTTGAGAATGTGTTGATTTTTTTTTTTCTACACGCCTGTTTTGTTGAGGTGTGCCTACACAAGACGTTTCGTGTAATATTCCTTGCCCATCAAAATAATCATGCAAAGCTAAAAACTATGTGCCATTGTCACTTCGTATTGTCTTGATTTTCTTCTCAAACTGATGTTCAACCATAGTGACCAAATTCCTCAATTTTAATTCAGTTCTTGTTTTGTTTGGCAATAGGTAAATCTAAACAGCTCGGGAACAATCATCTACTATCGTGAGAAAATACCAAGACCCGCCGATAGATGTTGTCCGATAAAGATCCCACAAATTACAATGAATGAATTCAAAAACATCCGTTGTTTTTTTGATACTCAAAGGAAAAGAATCTCGAGTTTGCTTAGCTCGAATACAAACATCACAAGACTTTGAATCAAAAGTACTACTACTTGATAACTTTAGCATCTCCATCGCTTTAGAAGCTAGGTGGCCTAATCTTCGATGCTATATATCCTTTGCAAGATCGTCTATAACCTACGGAAGAGCTGCAGCTGACGTTATACTCCTAATAAAATAGAGGCTATTATTTTTCTCACCCGCCCTAGTCATTATCAGTGTGATGTGGTTCTGGATAACACACAGCTTATTAGATAGCTAGAAAAGACATCAACTACCTTTGGTCAATTGTGATACGGACACAAGAAGGCAATGCAAGCCATCGATAAAGAACACATTATGTAACCAAAGATTAGAACCGAAATATATTGTTCTTTGTTTATGAGCCATTGTGAATCTCCCATCAGGTAACTTAATAAATACCGGAGGCATATCAAACACATTCGTGAGAAACTTGACATTATCAACCATATGGTTGGAGGGTCTTGTATCAACAATCCCAGATTGAGTAAAGTGTGTACTTGACATCTGAGAAGTAAAAGTAGGTTGACGTTCATTTAACATATGAACCAATGTTTTCCACTGCTGGTCGTTGAGACCACTTAAACCAATGCGGTTAGTATCCCTAATAGTAGAGTGTACCGAGAAACTTGGCACTGAAGTTACAGTTTGAGAAGCATTCGCAGTTTCAAATTTCTGTGTCAAATACGTCCGATTTCCAACACTTGTATTCTGCAGTTGTGGCTTACTTGGTCCTTTTGGCCGTGCTCTATCTCCCGACCATTCAAGATAGCCAATTTTGTAGAAGCAATTCTTGGTAACCACACAAAACAGAGGTTTTCCTCAACTCCTTGCGTGGTCGTGAAACCACTTGTTTGGCAAAGCTCATACTTTCATTTCGTTCCTCCGTCATTCGACTTGCACGCTTTGATTCTTCATCTTGTGAAACTAATATATGTCATTATTAGCATGTTTTCCATCATTGTTTTGCATTATTTTTATTCATATAGTTCGCATTTAGTGTTATTTTTAGATCATTTTGTATATAATTCATGCATTAGAGTCCTTAGGTCATGCATTTGCATAATTTCTTGTTTTGAGTCCTTTTTAGGTGATTGGGAAACTCAACTTGGAGGTTTGGAGCTAAAGAGATGAAGCAATGTATGCAATAGGAATGGATTAGAGCAAGTAGGATGGAAAAAAGAGATCTGGGCCATGAGGTCAACCACTTGGCCTACGGCCGTGGTCGATGGATTCATAATAATGCACGCGACCTCGACCATACATCCGATGGCCTCGACCCGATGAGAGAAAGAGACAAGGACTTCATCGACCCGATTTACTAGACATGCGGTCTCGACCATACGGTCGAAGGCCTCATCCGTCCACCCGCAAGTTCACCTCGACCATACGGTCAACAGACAAGACACGATGCATCTATTTGTTCGTCTACAAGTCCACATCGACCATCCGTCCAAAGTCCACATCAATGCACCTATCCGAAGACCCGCGACCTCACCTCGATGGAACGGTCGATCGCATGCGACCCGATGACTTATTGCATATGTGATATCTCGACCATTTACATGACCCGATACGTCAGACGCCTTTTCACAGAAGACCCACGTTGACCATTTGGTCGACCCACGATGCTCGACCATATAGTCACGCGAAGAATCACATGAAACTTGGCAACTTTTTCATGGTTTGACCCGGGTAGACCCGGTTTGCTTCTATGGTTTTTGAACCCTAATCAATGGGGGTATAAATACAAGGAATCAGATCATTACTCTAAGATGAGCCACTTTTACATTTTAAGCGTTTAATTTTCTTAAGTTTTTGCTTAGCTTGTAAGAACTCTTGAGAGAGATTTGAGAGAAAATTTGTGACCATTTTGGATGATTCATCTTGGATCATATCTTTGATATCAATTGAAGAATCTCTTTGTTTAATCTCATCTCTATTTCATCATGTTCATCTTAGCTATTGCTTTTATTTTGGATTTTATGATGTGTGAGTAATTAGCTAGAATGGTTTTAGGATTTGGCTAGATCTAGGGTTGGGTTATGGTTCAATGATACTTAGGTTGTTAGTTTCCTTCTAATTAGGTCATTGTAATGCTTGATTCATCCTGATCAAATGAAGAATGATGCTAAGAATTTCATCGCTCGAGAGGTGTTCGATGAAATTCCGGAGAGACCTATATTAGAGTTATTCCTCCATAACCTTTGAGAGACTGATGCTATGGGGTTTAGTGGTCTTAGTGAGCTTGTGTTTAATGCATTTTAGGTTTTGAATTAGACAAATGAGAGTTTAATCTAGTTGATTGCTTAGAATAGAGGTTAATGCCATGAGAGTGAGTTAGTCTAGCATTAATTGTTTTGTCTCATGCCCTAGGCTGTGCATTTAGTGATTCCTTGATGCATCTATTGTTCCATTTCCTTGCTAAAAATCGATGCATATCCTATTGCCATTCGTTTTTAATATTGATCGTTGCTAGTGGTGCTTTGTTTACTTGTTACATTTGCTAGTTTAAGTTGCTTTTGTTTTGGTTCATGTTTGACGCTTGGTTATTGCTTTGTTTAAGTTTTTTTTTGGTTTCTTAGTTTGCCATATTCACTCTCTATTGATCTCTCTAGCTTAATCTAGGACTCTCTTAGTCTTATTGTTGCCAATTCTAGGTTCTTTGTGGATTCGAACCTCAAGTGCTTACAATTACATAGTTGTAGTGCATTTGTTGTATTTTTAATTAGGTTTGCTTAACAAATTAGCACTCATCAATTTGGTGCCGTTACCGGGGAACCTAAAGAAATTAGCCAATAGGATTTGGATTCTTTTTAAGACTAGAGTTTTATTTTTGTTTGTTATTAATCGTTTTGAGTTTGTGGTCTTGTGTTTCTTTTGAAGGTGTATGCAAACAAGTAGTAGACAAGGAGAGATTCTTGATTATAATATGGACATTTTAGCACTTGAGAGATCAAATAGGAGACTTGCTAACGAAAGAGGAGCTAAAGAAAGGGAAAATCACGTTAGACACTTGGGTATGGAGAATCAAGGTGATCAACAACCGGTTGAAGATAATGTGCTGCCTCCAATAGGAAATGTTAATGGTGTATGAGTGCAAAACCAACCTCCAGGATTCGATTAACCACCGGTTGCTGCTAGACCAATTGAGGCTTTTGATGAGCCAAATCTCCAGAAAATTTAGTAAGGGATTCCTACTTCGACTATAGCAGCTAACAACTTCGAGGATGAAATCGAAACATTATGTAGTCGCAGATAAGCCACAATATTTGCAACTGATCTGCAACTGATATCCACTTTAGTCGCAAACTAGTCACTAAAATTAGTGACTGATCTGAGACTGATTATTTTATATATCGGTTTGGTACAATGTAACCAAACAAGATGCTCCAAATCTGCAATTTACATTGTTAGATGATGTTTACACATCATATTGTCCAATTAGGAGGGATTATAAAAGATGTTTTAAAGATTTTCATGAAAACACATTGAAGTATATAAATGAACTCTTTAAGCGATATTAAAATATGTTTCGATTTCATCCTCGAAAACAAAAATATTATCTTTTCGTTTATATAAATTGTATTAATTATTACCCTCCCTTAGAAAGATCTCGAGTTCGAGTCTCGGCATGCATTTTTTTGAATATTCATTCAAATCTGCAATTGAAGTGGGACTAATTTCCAAATCAATCTCAATTTAGTCGCAGATGTTTTGGCACCAGTTTTTTCGCAAAACCGCTTGACTTACGTGGGTGATATTTCGCAAAAAAAATTTGTGACTGAATTGAGACTGATTTTTTAGTCTCAGTTTTTATATAATATCAAAGTCTTTCTTATTCCTCGCGACAGACCTAGTTCCTTCTCTCATTATTTTCGATTGAGCACAATTTTCTCACCAAAATCTCTCAGTTTTTCACAAAATCAAAGCCATATCTATGTCTCAATCGGGTAGACCTAGATTAGAGAGAGGAATAGGAAGATCTGGGAGAAAATTTCAAGGAAGAGGAAACCGTTTATCTTCTCCCACGACTATGGCAAGCTCGGCGGCGAGGATACCATTGGTTCAACCTCATGCCGGTGGTTTTGCCCCGGCCAATATGTCTCCTTCAAGGAATCATAAAACTCCAAATAAAAATGTGCCATTGATCTGTGACTGCCTTTATTGAGACTGGTATTTGAGACTAATCTATGACTAATGTTTGAGACTAATCTGCGACTAACATTTGACACTGATATGCGACTGATATTTGAGACTGATCTGCGACTGGCATTAGAGACTGATCTGCGACTGAGTTTTGAGACTGATCTGCGACTGATATTAGAGACTGATCTACGACTGAGTTTTGAGACTGATATGCGACTGATATTTGAGACTTATCTGCAACTGATATTTGAGACTGATCTACAAATGAGGTTTGAGACTGATCTGCGAATGAGGTTTAAGACTGATCTGTGAATGAGTTTTGAATTGATTTGTGACTGATTATTGAGACTAATCTGCGACTAAATTTCGTCACTAATTGTAGAGTCTTAGATTAGTTGCAAATTGAGACTAAATTTGCGGTTGCAAAGTCAGTCGCATTTGAGACTGATTTGTTTAGTCTTAAATCAGTTGCAGAGTTGAGGCTCAACTGTGACTGACCAAAAGAGCGACTAACGTTTTGCGATTGATAAGATCAGTTGCACTATAGTATCTCTTATTGAAGTTGAGACTGATTTGTGTCGTGTTTTCATGTTGTGTATGAAGCATGGGAAAGATTGAAGGAATACACTAGGAGTTGTCCACATCATGGAGTATTTAAGGAGAGTTTGTTGGGGATCTTCTACAGGGGAACGCTCGAGTGTTATAGGAGAGCTTTGGATACAACTAGTTATGGAAGGTTTGCGAGTTTAACTGCAGTTCAAGAAGAACAATTGATTGAGAATCTTGCTCAAAGTGAAGCTTTCTATGGTGGTGATTATGATAGGAGTGTAAGGGATTTAGATTTGGAGAACCAACCATATAAGGAGCTAAATGACAAGATCGACAAGCTGAGTAAGGTTTTTCTTGTGAATAAAAAAGTGGTAAATTACATTTGAAGAGGTTAGTGGTGAACAACAAGGTTATCAAGGGCCGGCTTATGAGGGTACCGAGGTTGTGTAAGAAGAGGTTAACTGCTTGGGTACTTAAAACAACTATCAAGGGAATTACCAAGGGAACTACCAAAACCGGCCTTATAATCAAAACTATAGGAACAACAACTTATCTTATAGGAGCAACAATGTTGAGAACCCTCAAGATTAACATTATCCACCAAGGGCACCATAAGGAAACTCTTTTAATCTGTTTTAACCAAGGCCTAATGGGAATCCTCCTCAAGGCTAAGGCAATCAGTGGCATCGTCAAGGTGGATCTCAACCACCAAATACTCTGAATCTTAGACCTTCCAGACCACCGAGAGGTGATAATTATTCAAGACCTCAAATTAGTGAAGAAGCCGACATGAGGCTATGTCGAATGAAATTGTTGAAGGTCAACTTAAGGGACAACAAGAGACCATTGAGAGGTTGGATAAGATCGAGAGTAAGGTTGATTTACACTACAGTGAGTCACAAGCAAAATTTGGTGATATCTACTCTCATTTGAAGACTCTCGACAATCAAGTTTCTCAAATTGCTTTGACAAGTCAAAGTTCACCAGGTAAACTTCTGGGAAAAACCGAGCAAAACCCAAAGGAGTACTGCAATGTCATCAATTTTCTTGATGAGAAACAAAAGGACATAGAAGAAATTGCAAAAGCTCTTTATGGAGAAGGTAAAGAATATGATGATTGGGTTAATGATTATTGGGAAGAATATGAAAGAAACAAGAGTCTCAAGAGGGTTGAGCATGTTGAAGTTGCTATGAGGAAGGTTGAGAAGGTTGAAGAGGTAGATGTGAAGAAGGTTCGTAAGATTGATGAGGTATTTGCTAGTGTTGAACATGGAGCTTCAAGGGAATTTCAAAGAAATATTGAGAAGAGTTTGGTTGATGAGCCAAGGGGTAGTATTGAGAAAGTCAATGTTGATAAGGTAAGTGGACTTGGAGGAGTTTAGAAGAAGGGGAAACCCACTGAGCCTCCTCCTTATGTACCACCACTTTCTTTTTTGGGACAATTTTTAACAAAGGCTCAAAAGAGTGTGATGCCAAGGTTTAAAGGGAACATGAGCAAGATTGGAGTTTTTATGCCACATGTGGATAATTTACACTCAATTCCAGCTCAAGTAAGATTTATGAAAGCCGTCTTGGCTAACCAAGAAAAGATAGAGCTGCTAGCTAACGGTGGAGAGCTTGATCCCGATCCACAAGAGCCTAAGTTTTTGCCTAAGGAAAGAGATCAAGGAACCTTTGTTATTCCTTGCACAGTTGGGAAGTTAGGTTTTGATGACGCTTTATGTGATTCGGGAGCAAGTGTGAATGTCTTGTCTCTCGAGAGTGTGGAGGAATTGGGAGTAGCTGATATGACGGAGTACACCTCCTCTATCTCTTTTGGAGACTCCTCAACAAAATATCCGGTTGGCAAGTTGGTGGATTATCCAATCAAGATCGGCAGTTGCACTATACCGACGAATTTTGCTATTGTGAAGATGGAGAAGAATTGCAAGATACCTTTCATTATGGGAAGACCATTCTTGAGCACTGTGGGAGTAAATATAGATTTTTTCAGCAAGAAGGTGGTGCTTGAGAAGGTGAACAAGGAAGTCTTCTATCCTATCAAGCCAAGATTGAGTGTTCTCTATGGAGTGATTGGTTATGAAGAGTTTGGAACTGAGACATCAAAGGTTGAAGATATGGTTAAGGATGGGTTCAAGAAAGGTAGCTCATCAAGTTCTCGGATTAAGAATGGTACAACCGACTCTAAGGACGTGATAATGGAGAAGAATCCACTTTCCGTTCTTAAAACCGCATAAAAATGGGGAACAAGGTCAAGCTTAAGACGTAAAAGAAGTGCACTTGGAAGGCAATCCCATGGTATCCTTGTAAATAGTTTGAATTTTCTTTTATTAATTTTTTTTTTTTGTGTTCTTGTGTGTATCTTGGTTATGTTTATGTGGTTTTGGTGTAGGAAGCAAGAGAGAGTTCAAAGGAGTGTTAAGGTTTTAAGTTAAAAAGAAGAAATAGAAATTTTGGGTGAGCCTCGACTATTCGGTCAAGGAAAGTTATCGATGGGAAGTGGCTGGAACTAAAGGGTCGACTAATTGGTCGAGAGGATTGTTCAACGTGAAGTCTCAAGACTAAGAGCATTCGATCGAACGATCGATGGACACGCCTGATGGGAGCTCGCGGACGGGACATGGACCAACACCTTGACCGAATGGTCGATGGACCTGGTCAATGTGAAGCCGCAGAACTAAGGGCTTTGACCAAATGGTCGAGGTGTGTGGCCGATGGAAACTTGTGGAAGGGATGTGAATTGAGAGCCTGACCATTCTTTCAATGGCCTTGGTCAACTTCAACCCACGGAAGTAATTATTACCCAAAGGTAAGTAATTATTAACCAACAAAAGTTTATAATAGTTTTCACTCTCACCTACTTCACTCTCTCTTGATTTTGAATTTTACTTTCTCTCTTAAACACCATTTTCTCTCAAAAGATTTCAAAATTAACATTTTCAAACTTTGAATCAAATTCTTTCTTCAAGTATTTTCTATTTTCTTGTGCTTAATCATCAAGTTTCTCCCCTCCTTTAAGCATCAACAACAAGGTATGTAGATTCAAACTCAATTCTCTATTATAGCTCAAAATTCTTATTCTTGAATTTATTGTGATTTGAGTTTATTCATTGATTGATTGGCTTAGAAATGGTTAGATATTGATTGGGTCACTTGATTTGAGCTTTATTTCACAAGATTCATGACTAATTAGAGGAATTGAAGATTTAGGGTTCTTAGTTCTTGGATTTGTTCTTGAGCAAAAATTTAATTTTGGGGGAAAATGTTGCATTTGGTCTTAATCTCTTCTTTTTGTTGTCATTAGCAAGGCATCATTGTACTTAATAGTTGAAATCCTTCTATATATTGCTTAATTTTGAAATTTGTTCAATTGGAATTTGGTTGACTTTTTGTTGACTTGGTGCAAATTTTGACTTTTGTTGACTTTTTCCATTGTTTCAAATTTCTTGAAAATGATTGTGTTTTGATTAATCTAATGCTTAGTTGAGGTTGAGGAGTTGCTTAAATGATTGTCAATAGTCTTAATTGATTGAGCTTTGATTGATTTGGTTTCATTTTGCAATTTCCCATTTTATTTCCTTGAATTTACTTGGTTTTAGATTTTTTGTAGGAAATGCCTCCTAACTTTAGGGATCATGCTAACAAAGCCTCAAAGACTTCAAAAGGGAAAAAAATAGTCGTGGAAGAAATTCCTAAG
Source organism: Lepidium africanum (assembly GCA_900406405.1). Classification (NCBI taxonomy): domain Eukaryota; kingdom Viridiplantae; phylum Streptophyta; class Magnoliopsida; order Brassicales; family Brassicaceae; genus Lepidium; species Lepidium africanum. Next base: position 41,732 of record OVAX01000503.1, read on the forward strand.
AAAGTGGCCAAACGTCAAAGGGAGAAGGATTTGGAAGCAACAAAGAAGAAAAATGTTGATAACGAAGCTTCTGGTTCTTTAAGTGTGCAAAAGCCTATACCGGTTGAAGAAGATGAACCGGAGGATGAGGGAATCCTCTTTACCCACAAAGAAGACAAAGAATACAAGCATCAACTTTCAATCTGCCACCATCCCACTCATTTCCTTTGAGAGAAAACACTTGTGATGATGGGGATTAAAGATGATGTTTACGCTATGCTCAAGAACATGAGTTTGGAGAAGTCTGCAACGGTGAAGATCTACATCTTTCCTGACCTTGCTCGTGACTTCTTTGATACGGTGGAATTGAACTATGAAGATTTTGATGACCCAAAACTAGATGAAGGAAGCTTGAGTTTCAAGTTGCGTGGGGAAAAGCACAACATCTCGATCAAGGGGATTTGTGAAGCTTATGGGTTTGCTTATGGAAACAAGACATGCTTTGACTATTTTAGGGAAGCAACTGAATTTTAGGAGTTGATAGCTATCGGGATCACGGTGGGATCTCCAAAGAACTAATTGATTCGAAACTCAGCTATTAGAGTTGTTGCCAAGTTCTTAGCAAACACACTTTGCGCAAGGAATGAACCCGAGACAATCAAACTCGTTGAGTTGTGTATGCTATATAGAGGATGTACCCTTTCCTCATGGTTGATGGAGCACCAATGTTTAGGTACCCTCAAGGCTTGGATGTCAACCTCGAATGCATTTTGGCATGCAAGATAAATAGGATTCAGAAATGAGACAAAGATGTGGGTGATAGTAATTTCCGAATGGCGGGTATGGTTGCACCAATGTGGGACTTTCTTGGTATTTCTTTCCGAGCTTATAGATGTGATCCAAGAATAGCTCCAATGCATGGGAAATACTTCACAAGTGTAAAGGTCTTGGCACTTAAAAAATGGTGAGTGACATTTCTCTTACCTTGATAGGAGGAAGGAACCACGAACTTTACTCTTGCCTTGTCCCGAGAAGACATATCTTGCTTCCTTGGAGAACATTAAGTTCGAATATGGTGAAGGACCCAAGCCCAATAACACAAATGTTGCATCTTCGTCAAGAACTCCAAGGCAAGAGGAGTTACCCGCACCTATGTTGTACATGCTTAATTGGGAGCTTTCATAACTTGACTTCCTGGCCAAGACAAAGAAAGATAAAGAACTCCACACCATTATCAAGAACCAACGTAAGATAATCAAGCAGCTTGGATGGTTAAAGAGAAAAATCAAGATGGTTACAGGTTGCAAATTGGATGAGAAAACAAGCGAGGAACAAGTCGTTGAGGAGCAAATCTCCAAGAAGCATATGGATGAAGCTGTTGCTGGACAGTCACAAGATGATGCATGGGACGAGCTCAATCATGATTCCTTTGTCGATGAGACATATGGGAACATCTCTCACTAGTTAATGTACCAATTCACCAAATTTTGTATATAGTTTTAGTTTTTCCTTTGCATTTTTACTTTTTTTTTATTGAGGTTTCTCTTTCTTGAGTTTACTTTCTCACCGAGACGATGAGGAGTAAGTCCAATGGAAATGACCTAGTAGCTAATGTTGATTTCAGTTGTGTTGTTTTCCATTTTCTTGAGTCAATTTTCGTTTTGCATAAAAAAATTTGAAACAAGTACCAAAAAAACAAGCATTTAGTTTGCATTGATATTTCATCTAGGATTGAGTCTTTGGAAACATAAAGGATTGCATGGGAACAATGATGATATTGCCTATATAAGCTTGATGATTCATTCGCTAAGTTCAATGCCCTAGTTAATAATTGTTTGATGCATAACTTACTAGTTAAAAGGTAAGATTGAACCATGCTTGGAATTCTTGATTTTAGGTTCACCTTAGTTGAGACATGCTTTGATTTGATGCAATCCCTTATCTATTGGAACCTATTATGACTTTTAATTATCATGCTATGCATTGCATTTGAACTCATGAATTTACATATGCATACTTGGATATCATTTCACCACTCTTTGTGATCCAAGTAGCCGATTCACTTAATGGATTGGTTTCCACACCCTTAGCTTAACTTTCTTTCAAGCCATCATTATTCATGTGTGTTTTAGGCCTTATTTTGGAATGAGCTTGGTAGAAAGTGTTAGGTTTGAGCCGACAAAGGTAGCATCTCATGTAGTTCCGGATTCACGCTTTTTGAACCGGATATGACTAGGTGGGAAGTTGATCTTGGGTGAGAATGTATATATTTATTGAGCTTAAAAGGATAGAATAAGGAAAATGTTAGAGAAAAGGATTGAAAAGAAGAAGTGTTCAAAGGAAAGTATATGAGAGAAAGGGTATGTAAAGTGAAGCAAAAAGGGTCTAGTAAAGGGTTTTTGGAGCAATAAATTGTTTAAGTACGTTCTTGGGAATGAAATAAAAAAAAATGATAGAAAAGAAAAGGAGAACCATAGTATAAAGGAAAAACCAAACCCATTACATGTCTTACAAGTTTAAAACCCCTCTCTTTACAATGTAATGAAACAAATAAGTTGAAAGTTGATCCAAAAAGGAATGAAAAGAAGTGAGAATTGCCTTTTGAGAGAAGGGTAGAAAATTTGGATCATTTGGGATTAGATTTAGCTTTAGGTTAAGTTCGATTGTGGGTATTTGGGTAGATGAGATTCTATCATTGTATGCCTCTATTGTTTTGAACATTTAGAATTCTTCTAAAGCTCATTTCATTCATAGATAGATCCATGCATTGAACACATTGAGCCTCATGGATGAAGAGATCACTTTTATCTCTTAACCATTTCCTTGACAAAATGCGTTCATTGAATTTGCATAGTATGATTCATGGTTTCAAAATTTAATGAACGTTAAAAGGGATGGTGGATTTGAATGCATTGTGTAGATTGAGATTGAATTTGAGTATGGCTAAGATTTTTACGTAGACTTTCTTACCTTGCATCCTAGAATTACTAACTTGGTTATTAAGCTTAACATTGTATCATGTTTGCTTTGGCTTTGAGTTCCCACTCACTAACCTCTTCTTCGGTCTTGTAGTTTGTTTGCTTGAGGACAAGCAAAAGGCAAGTCCGGGGGAGTTGATATATATCATTTAGCATGTTTTCCATCATTGTTTTGCATCATTTTCATTCATATAGTTTGCATTTAGTGTCATTTTTATATCACTTTGTATATAATTCATGCATTAGAGTCCTTAGGTCATGCATTTGCATATTTTCTTGTTTTGAGTCCTTTTTAGGTGATTGGGAAACTCAACTTGGAGGTTTGGAGCTAAAGGGATGAAGCAATGCATGCAATGGGAATGGATTGGAACAAGTAGGATGGAAAAAGGAGATTTGGGCCTTGAGGTCGACCACTTGGCCGACGACCGTGGTCGATGGATTCATACGGACACATGCGACCTCGACCATACGTCCGATGGTGATGCTAAGCATTTTTGAGGTGCAAAACAATCAATTAAAATTTGTAATCAACAAATGCTTAAACAAACTTGTCGTTGTTAAGCATTTGAGGTTCGAACCCAAGAGAATCTAGAATTGACAACACTAGGATTATGAGAATCAAGATGTAAGCTATAAGAATGGGTATGAGGAAATTGGAACTAAAATACTACTAACAATGAAACAAAGCACACCAAATCAAACAAGGGCAAACACACATGAAAATGACTAACACAATGAACAAAGCACAAACTAACAATAGGCTAATGGCAAGATAATGATCAATGAAAAAGACAATCAAACCTAATGCATAAAGTCTAATTAAGAACCATCCTAGGGCATGAGTCACATATCAACTAGATTAACCCACTTTCATGGCATTAACCTCTATACCAGTCAATTGATATAGCTAAACTCTCATTTGCAAACCAATCAATCAATAAGCATTAACAAACAAGCTCACTAAGACGACTAATCCCCAAATCATCATCTCTCGAAAGCTATGGAAGAAAAGCCCACAAAAGAGTCTCTCAGGAATTTCATCAAACACCTCTCGGGCGATGATTTTCCTAGCTTCTATCTTTGAGTGGCCAAATTAAATCTAGCATTAAGCACACTCAATATGAAGGAATCACAAGATCTAGCAACCTATACACTAGAATCAACCATCCAAACTCATAGATTTACCTAACCATTAACCTAACAATCACTACTCAATATTCCAAAATAAAGAACAAGCAAGCAAAATAAAATAATTAAAAGCTTAAACATAATAAAATAAGAAGAGAAGAAAGGAAATCAAAACTTAATAATGGGTGAAGATGATCCTAACCCTTGGGTTTCAACAATCCTCTCTTTCTTTCTCAAGAACACTAAGAACTTCTCTAAAAACTACTCTAGATCGAAAATTAGAAGAAGAGGTTTGTTGTGTTTGTTGCTCACAAAACAAGGTATTTATAGCCTAAAAACTAGGACAACAAGCCCAAAAGGCCCAAAAAGTAGTGGATCAGGGTTGACCTGGGACAAACTGGGTCAAACCATTAAAACTTTGTCAAGTGTGGTTTGTTGGGTCTTGGGCTGCTTGTCGCGAGCTGGTCGCGAAATTCATTTGCTGGTTTGCTAACCGTTAGATAGCAGGTTGCGAGGATGGTCGCTAGAGAATGACATATGTTGAGTAAATTCGTCGTATCTTTCTAACCGCTTGTCCAAATGCCTTCAAACCACCACGAAATAAAAGCTGGCTCTTGTGGCTATCTTTCGCGAGATTCATCTACTGGTTCACTAATTGTTGGGTAGCAGGTCGCGAGAGAATGACATATGTTGAGTAAATTCGTCGTATATTTATAACCGCTTGTCTAAATGCCTTCAAACCACCACGAAATGAAAGCTGACTCTTGTGGCTATCTTGTACCAAAATTTTATCCAATTCCATTAATGGGAAGGTCTTCATCAATTGCCATCTTTAAGCGTATCGAACAGGAGCTCGGGTAGTTGTCCAAGTAGATCAACCTAGAGCATAGGCCTCGGGTAAGACCTCAGGTAGCTGTCCAAAGGTTGAACCAAAGCTTCCATTCTTCATTCTTATTGGTCCTTTCCAACCCTAAAGCATGAGTGTTTCATTCCATGAGCTCCCTTCTTCCAAGTTATGCTCCTAAATCACCTAAAATGACTCAAAAACAAGAAAATATGCGACTCGATCTATCTAAAATTCTAAAATGCAAAATGTGTGAAAACCTAGACTAAAGTGGATGAATGTGATTCCAAAATGAAGCAAAAATAGATCAAAATATGCATGAATAACTAGATAAAAATGATGCATATCATATGGCTGCGACCCGACAAGAGAAAGAGACAAGGACGCCTGCAACCCGATGTACCAGATATGCGGCCTCGACCGTATAGTTGAAGGCCGCATCCGATTCGATGCGTTCGTGCACTCGTAAGTCCACCTCGACCATACGGTCAAGGGACACAACCCGACACATTCGTCCTGTTCATCAATAAGTCCACGTCAACCATCCGTCCAAAGTCCACGTCGCTGCACCTGTCCAAAAATCCGTGACCTCACGTCGATGGAACGGTCGACCGCATGCAACCAAATGATTTCTTGCGGACGTGCAGCCTCGACAATTTCCACGACCAGATATGTCCAACGCCTTTTCACAAGAAAACCCATGTCGACCATTTGGTCGACCCACGATGGTTGACCATTTAGTCACATGAAGACTCACCTGACACTTGGCAACTTTTTCATGGTTTGACCCGGTTTGTCCCGAGTCAATCTAGTTTGTTTTTATGGTTTTTCAACCCTAATCCTTGGGGTATAAATACAAGGAATCAGATCATTACACTAAGCTGAGCAACTGTTACATTTTAAGCTTTTAATTTTCTTAAGTTTTTGCTTAGCTTGTAAGAACTCTTGAGGGAGATTTGAGAGAATCTTTGAGACCCTTTTGTATGATTCATCTTGGATCATTTCTTTGATATCAATTGAAGAATCTTTTTGTTTAATCTTATCTCTATTTCATCATGTTTCATCTTATCTATTGCTTTTATTTTTGATTTATGATGTGTGAGTAGTTAACTAGAATGGTTTTAAGATTTGGCTAGATCTAGGGTTGGGTTATGGTTCAATGATGCTTAGGTTGTTAGTTTACTTCTAATTAGGTGGTTGTAATGCTTGATTCATCTTGATCAAATGAAGAATGATGCTAGAAATTTATCGCCCGAGAGGTGTTTGATGAAATTTTCGAGATACTTATATTATAGCTATTCCTCCATAGTCTATCATTGATTGTTTTTTCTCATGCCCTAGGCTGTGCATTTAGTGATTCCTTGTTGCATCTTTTGTTCCATTACCTTGTCCAAAATCGATGCTTATACTATTGCCATTCGTTTTTAATATTACATGTTGCTTGTGTTGCTTTGTTTACTTGTTTCATTTGCTAGTTTAAGTTGCATTTGTTTTGGTTCAAGTTTGATGCTTGGTTCTTGCTTTGTTTAAGTTTGTTCTCGGTTTCTTTGTTTGCCATATTCACTCTCTATTGATCTAGCTTGATCTAGGATTCTTTTAGTCCTATTGTTGCCAATTCTAGGTTCCTTGTGGATTCTAACCTCAAGTGCTCAGAATTACATAGTTGTAGTGCATTTTTTGTATTTTTAATTAGGTTTACTTAACAAATTAGCACTGATCAGAAACCACTTGGTAAGTATCTTCCACTGATTGAAGAGTATAGAAGAGAGTAAAGATGACTTCACTACTCCAAACAATGTCTCATCAAGGCTCATGAGAAACTAATGAAGCTTATCCTCCTCCCTTTCTTTTGCAATTTCATCAATAGTTTTGGCTTTATCAAAGTTAGCAAGACTCGTCCACAGTTTTGTGAGACATCCATAGTACGCTTCTATAACAGTACCTTTTTGTTGGCAATTCGCCAATTCAGTTTTCAATCTTTGGACTCTTTGTCCATTTTCAGTGAGAAACTCTTCTGTATGTGTGTCCACAAGTCATAGGCAATCTCCTGATGTGAGAGTGAGATACTCAGATCTGGAGCCGCTGTAAGCTTGATCCAAGAGACCACCATCACATTATTTGTCTACTAATCTTCAATATGCTCGAAATTGTTTGCAGGTTTTTTGTATTTATCCATCAACAAAACCAAATTTCTTCCTTCCACGAAGTGCTAGCCTAATGTTCAAGGCCCATTCATCATAGTTGCTGCCACGCAACTGTGGTTGAGAGATTATTGCGTCTGGATTATCCCCTGGAGATAGATCATATGGATCAATCTTACGACGCTGTCCTTCAGATCTCACGTTTTGTGCAGTTGGAATATGTAACTCTTGTCTTTCTTCAACCATTAGAAAGAAACAGAGAAGAACAATGTGATAAAAGTATCACGATTGCTAAGGTCAAAGAAAGATGTGAATAGAAACAGAGATGAACCCTAAGGACGAATTGAATCTATGTGAATAGACTAGTGCTCTAATACCATGTTAAGAAACCCAATTTTGTAGAATTGTTTTTTATTGATCAAAAATGGGGGCCACAACCTTTTATACAAGAACAATTTAACCTAGATTTAAATAAGATAATTACCAAACTATACATCATTTAGAGCATCTGCAATGAGAATCTCTTACAAAAGTCTCTCATACAAACATGGCCAAAAAAAAAGTCTCTTATACGAAAATTAAAATAATATAATAATCTATAATATTTTTTTATTCAAAGAGTTTCTCTTTGGAACTCTCATCCATAATCTCCCAAGTGAAATACTATTTTATCTATTTGAGAGACTCTCTTAATAAAAAATTATTATTTAATATTTTAATACTAATTTTTTTTCAGTAAAGACCGGTATAAGAAACTCCTTTTGCGGATGGTCTTAACGTTTGATTACAATATAAAATTATACTCCTCAATAAACTGCAATAAAGAAGAAAGGTAACAAAAAAAATTGAATACAGTTATGATGGAAATCAGTCTACTATAGGAAAGTATTAAGATTTTATTAGAGAATATGGAAAATAAACCTCCTCGAATCCGAGTAGAGTACTCTTTCAAATGTTCACCTCCAACGATATCCTTTGCGCCTTTGTCGTACACAAACTTAACAACTGATATACCATCTTGGGATTGTCCTAACATACACTTCCTTAATTCACCATCATAAGCACCATTGTCCCATGCAGTTCCTTCATCACCACCAATGGCCTCTAGACTCTAGTTTCTTGGAAGGAGTTATAGGAGTTATGTACGCTCCAAGAGCATGTAGAGCTTCATCAACGCCCATGGAACCCAACAAGTTTGCCACCGTTTTTATCCTTAAGTATTTATCGGTTTCCAATCCATAAGATGGAGAGGTTTTGGCTTTGGATATGTAGAAGGTAATAGATGTGATGATGGTCTGATTCTTGTCCAAATATTTTGTCGTAGGTCACCTGTACTGCAACGATGTGGTCGTCTGCATCAACCTCAAACTGCTACAATAGAAATAACCTCTTGTGAGTTGGGATATATTGCAATGGATTAATGGATATTGCAATACAAATTACAAACTGTTTCGAACCCAAGTAGCGTCTTCTTTCCATGTTCTTTTTCTTCAGCCTCCTGAGAACCCTTCTCGTATACGACTTTAATAGCTGACAAACCATCTTGGCCTTGTCCTACATGTACCTTTCTAACGCCATCGTGAGCACCATCATCCCATGAAGCTCCTCCGACGCCACCCACTGTTTCTTGCTTACTAAGTGGGGTCAAAGGAGTACCGGAGGTTATCAATGGAACAAAGTAAGCTCCAAGAGAGTGGACGTAATCTCCGCAAAATCTATGAAAGCCAATGATCTTGTTTTGAACTTGAAGAGTGAATGGAGTACCATCTTCATATCCAATGACATGCATCAGAAGTCTTCTTGTTGGAGTTGAACTTAATCCCTTGAATGAGACCTTCAGGGTTCGACCAACCTTCTACAGAAACTAGATACTCCTCTGGATGGTTAATTACAAACTGCAGGGATCAAAACCAAAATTTCCATACTTCACAAGTAAAACAGAGGAAGATCAATAGGCTTAGGGAAAAATGTAGGAAGCGGATCAGCTGGGATACTACGGTTTTTAACACCAGCTGGGATACTCACAGCATTATTGTCAGATCCATGGTCCCATTGGTTACCTCCTCTTCCTCCTTTCAATAATATACAATATGATATATTAAACCAAATTATATAATTATTATATGTAATGTTTAAGAAATATACATATAAAAAGTGATATTAATTTTGAAAAAACTGCAAATATTATATAGTGTATACAATTTTTTATATGATGATTATGATATCAAATATATTTTATAAAATATTAAATATTAGTAAGAATATTAAATAATATTCTATATTATGTGTATACAAATAAAGATTAAAAATAAAAACCATAAATATTTTTACATATATATATATATATATCATGGAATAAATTGAATTATATTTTATTTTATTTTACTAAAAATTCTGAATACAGAAAATTCTATAATTTGAATCTTGAATAAATATGCAAGAAATTTAGGGAAGATTCAACGTAGGTGTACAATAATAAGATATGATGTAATGTATAAAATAAAAATTAAGGATATTACTTCACTAACCTTTCCATAATTTTGAAGTTCTTATTATTTTAATTAAATCTCTAATGATATTCATTGTAATTAAGTGTTAATTTTTAGGTTAGTTTTTGAAAATTCTTTCTTTTTATTATATAGTATATATCCAAAATTTGTAATTTTTTATATATTTGGGAGTAATGTGAAATGAATAAATGTTTGTTTCTAATTATAGATATGATTTATAGTAGATTATAGGAGAGTATGATAATAATGATGACCCCAATTATCAAAACTGAATAATATGTAACATTTTTATGGCATGTAATTATCAATTGGTTAGAGTAATTTTTATATAGTATAATAAAATTGTATGGCCCAAAGTTTATAAGCACAATTTATGAATTTTTTATATAATGTTTATGAAATATAAATTTATCAAACTAATATAAAATTTGATATATACTTGAGAAATTTTGAAAAAAAAATTATATATTTGAGAGTAAGTTAAAACAAATACATGTTTGTTTCTAATTATAAAAATGATTTATAGTAGATTATAGGAGTGTATGTAATAATGATGATCCGCAATTATCAAACATCTATAATACATAATTATCAAATTAAATAATATGGAACTTTTATATGGTTCGTAATTATCAAATGGTTAAAGTAATTTTTATGTAGTATAATAAAATATTATAACTCAAAATTTATAAGGTCAGCTTATGAAATTTTATTAAAATTGATTGACTAAATGCAAAGACCCTAATATTGTATTCAGAAATTTGTTGGATAATCTATTATATAAGTGGATAACTAGATGTGTTTACTATTTTTTGCCATTAATTAAATTTTCTCTTTTGTTCTTTCATCACTAATATTCTAGTGACATTTTGTTCAAATTTTAAAAAATTTACTGTTAGAAAGAAAACATCCTCCATAGATTGAAAATTAAAAAATATTTCTTATTTTTATTTTAATTTTTTTGTTAGATTCTAATTTATAGTACTTTCATATATATTTTCATACTCTCTAAATTATTGAAGATATACTATGTAAAGTCTCATACAATAATCTATATAATATGATAAATAATATACTAATAATCATGTCAATGAGATTTACTCTTATATGGAATATAGTACATGTTTACGTGTTTAAAATAATATATTAAAAATAATATAATTAGACAAATACTAATTTTATTAAATTACAGTACAGTAATATACTCATAAGTTAAATAATTGCACAATTATAAATTGATACCTTTGTAATTAACCTATTTTTATATTTATTTATTTTAAATTATATTTGATTTTATATAAGTTAAAATAAAATTGTTATGTTTTTTGATTAATTCATAATTAATCATGAAAATTACTAAGATTAATAGATTAAAAAACATATAATAAATAAAAGAGAATTATGTATACCTTTAAAAATTTTGATCTTGCAAAACTGCAAAATAATGATGACATTTTGATTCAAAGTACTCAAAGTATGTTCTTGAACATACTCAACATATTACAAACGTTAAATAATTAAAGTTAAATAATTAAATTAGTATTTTAAACTATTTAATATTTTAAGAATTTTATTTACCGTATGAAAAAAATTTTTAAAAAAATTGATAAATAGATCGAATAAACTTACTTTGAATTTTTGATATCGATATTAAGTCTCTTTATTTACTTTTCATTAAAATCGATAAGATCAATATTCTCATTGTGCAATCCTTTGCTCGATTACATCTATGTGAAGTAAAAAAAACAAATTAATATATCTTAATATAAAATTAAATATACTATTATAAAAATATTTGAACAAAAATTTAAACTCCTCATATAGCAAATGTCTATGACCAATCGAAAGTTATTTAGATCTTGCAATAGTGTAAGAACTGTAACATATCGATTGGTGATATAATTCAATAATATAAGAAAACTTAATTGTTCATTTACTCTAAGAGGATAGACCAAACACTGATGATGAATGTGCCTTGTTTTGCCAAGTTTCATCTAACCATATTTGGTTATCTAACAACCAAAATTATGATATTAGGTTGTCTTGTAGTCTCTTCAAATTTTTTTATTTTAAGTGAATAATGATAAAAATTGCATCTTATCTCTATACCACTTACTATACATCAATAAACACAAAAAATAAAAAATTCAAAGTCATCAATAGTACTTGGAGTAATAGAGCAGCTGGCGACACATAAATTCTCCTGTTAAGATATATGTAAACCATAAAAAAAATTAGCATGGATTGCATATTATTTGATTAAGAACAAAAAAAATGAAAATACAGAAATCTTAAGGTGAATATAAAATTTTATACGTGAGAAAGAAGAGCAATACAAAAACAGTAAACTAATATGTGTATTTATAAGAACATTTTAGGTTTGTTGGTTTAATATCAAATCAAAATCGAATATTTCAAAATTTAAAACTTTGATCTAATTTAATATTAGTTATAAATGAGTATTGTAATTATCTTTAAGTTGCATATTGTAACCGAATTTTAAAGAAAATTTGACTCGGTTGAATATATTAGAGGTTTTTTTTTTTGTTCAAAGAAATAGATTATGATATTCATATCGTAAAATTAGGATTTGATACAAAACTGAAAGTTTAAATTCCTAATTAATTGATAGTTAAATATAGTAAGCCAATAAATCACTATGAACAATACGAAAAATACACCATAGATTCATTGATTTATGAATAATTTCTAATTTGAAATCATAAATGATTATTTATTATGTAATCAGTAGATTAGGATATTTATAAAACCAAAAAATTAGATCAGTAAATTCATATCGTGTACATTCATTCACCGAGATTTGAAGTTTGTTTCCAAATTGGTTAAGAAAAAATATTATGAAGTTCAAGTAAGGATATGTATTCAATTATAATTTTTTATGGATAAATATATTAGTAGATTAGTTTAAAAAATTGCTATATATAATGGTAGATTAGTTTTAAGAAATCGCTATATATAATGATTATATATTTAAATATACATTACTTATCATACAAAAGTGAATCATATTTCAATAATATACAATTTAATATATTAAACCAATGTATATGATTGTTATATATACTTTTTATGAAATACAAATACATCAATTTATGTTAATTTTACAAAACAAAAAATCTCAATATCATATACAGTATACAATTTTATATATGAAGATTTTAATACTATATATATATATATATTATATAAAATATTAAATATTAGTAAGAATATTAAATATATATTCTATATTAAATATTTATAATATTAAATATTTATAATATTTTATAACATAATATTATTAAAAATGAAATTATATAATATGTATATAAATAAATTTTAAATATAAAAGCCATATAATACATTTTAATTATGTAATATTATGGAATACACATAATTATTTTTATTGTATTTGGTTAAAAAAATTCCGAATATGGAAACTACAATAATTTGACTTTCGTATGAATTATGTATCAAACTTAAGGAAGATTCAGGTAACGTGTACAATTATATGATAGGGTGTAATGCATTTGATAATTCTGTAGTATATTACTTCATTAACCTTGCCTTAATTGTCATACATAAATTTTTTAACTAAATCTCTAATGGCAATTTGTGTAATAAGGTTGACTCTGATGGTAATCAATGAAAATGCTTTCATTTTATTATATAATAGATTTAAGATTTATTTCATCCTTACATTATAATATAATCAGAATTCCATAATCATATATTTAATAATGAAATATAATAAAAACACATACCATATTTACTTAAAATAATATTGTTAATCAGAAATATATAAAATTGATTTAAGTTACCTTATAAATCTATTATTATGAACACAGGTCTTACTAACATTCCAAGTGTAAATGAGTCTAAGAACTTAAATGAACATGAGTCTAAAAACCTATATGAATATAGGTCTAAGAACTTAAATGAACACAAATATAAAAATGTAAACTAACATAAATCTAAAAACTTAAATAATACGTGTCTAAAAACCTAAATAAATATGAGTCAAACAATCTAAATAACAATATATCTTGAATTCATGTCATATTCATTTCAAAATATAATATTTTGATTTTGTTATTTCATGTTTACTAAAAATTATAAATTTATGGCAAATGAACAACCCATAAATCTAAAAGTTAAACAAATACGGGTCTAACAATCTAAGTGACACGGATTAGAAAACTTAAATGAACATAGGTCTAAGAACTTAAATGAACATGAATATAAAAACCTAAATGAACTTACACAAATATACAAACCTTAGATAACCATGTGTCTAACAAGCTAAATGAACACGAGTCAAACAAATTATGTAATGCATCAAAAAAAAATTTGTACACAATACAATTCATCATTATAAATTGATTTTAGTATATTAAGTATATATAAAAATAGTAAACTGCATATACAAATTAAATCATAAAATGAATATAATGCAAACAAATATCATATCTATATATTATGGATAATATAAATAATTATAAATATATATTTATTTTGCAGAACAAATAGTCTCGTCCATATTCTTATATATTTAAAATAACCATGACTTATATATTTAAATATATTTCTTATAGTTAGCTTAATTAATGTTTCGTTGTAAAAAAGTTGACTATCATATCATTGTCGAGGACGTGTGGTCCAGTGGTAGTGGCCACTTTAGCTTACCTCAGATATTAGAGTTTGATTTCTCCCTGATACAAAGGAAAGGAAAAATTAGATCTTGTCGATCTAATTATAAGAGTAAAGTTAGACAAAAAAAATTATGAGATCATTAATTCCAACTATAAGTTTAACTTATTTCCTTCACATTAACAATTAGAAATTATATATTGATGACTCGTGGATCACGAGTATTTTAATGTCTTGTGGTACACGAGATTATATTATAATATATATAATATAATACATATATATAGGCAAATTTCTTTGTATTGCACCACTAACCTTCTTCCTCTCCTGTCATGCAGGGTTGGGCACCGAACAAATACCCAAAAAATTAGCAATATTTGTTATCTGCTCTGATTCATTTTAAGACAAATAACAAATATATAATACAAAAATTCACAAGAAAATTTAAAAATATATATTTAAAATAATGTCAATATAAATTTTTATACTTAAATTAAATATTTTTCAATATAAATTTTTTTTAAAGAAATATAGTTAATTTTAAAAATTAAATTTTTTAAATCAAAATAGTTTCAAAAACTAAACTCATAGTAAATAACATAGCGAAAAATGATAACATCATAAATAAAAAATATAAAACAATTAAAATTAATTGCATGCTACATTTTATTCATCTTTAACCATATACTTATGTACAACACTATTTATATTACAATACTAGATTTTTGTAGTTGAAATTGGCTAAAATATATTTAAATATTTATTTATAATATATATATATATATATATATATATAGTTTTTTTTTGTCAACATTGGGCCACAACTCGCCGACACATTAACCAAGTTCCTGTATAATACAAGCGGCGGAACTCGATCCCTCAACGAGCACCAGTAGGCTAAAGGCCACTTGCGATATATATAGTTTACATTTTGTACTTTGTTTAGATACCGTTAATGATAATTGTTTTTATCGTAGCAGTAGATGTTGAATATGGATGTGGCTTTTATCCTAACTGCAGTTAATATGGATCGAAACAACCACCTTTATTAATGCTGGTCACATAAAACTTTAAAGACATAAACAACTTCACAAATGAGACAATACTTATAAAACACTGAAAACAAAGAAACAGAACCAGATAAGGTAGATAAATTAATGAAGTGATCACAAGTGGCGATTGGTGGAGTCGAAGGGATATTTGTGATGATCAGTTGGTGATTGGAAGGACATGGACTCCAAACTTATGAAGCAGGTCACCGATTTTTCCATGGAACCCGACAATCTTGTAACCTTCTTCTTTGAGCTCAAAGGTTGTGCCAGCTTCAATTCCAAAGGGAGGAGACGTTCGTTTATTAGTCTTAAATCTAAGCATATTTACAACCGCAGCTTCACTTCCAAAGATTTTATCATAGGTGCCTTCAACTGCAGTGATGTATTCACTTGGATAGTCAAGCACAAACTACAATTAATGTCAACAAAACAAATCAATTGAATAAGTTAAAGATAGGTATCTATATGTAAGATGTTCACTGCAAGCTAGCACTATACCTCTTCGAATCCCAGCAGAGTTTCTTTTCCATGTTCCTCTCCGACAACATCCTCAGCATCCTTCTCGTACACGAACTTGAGGGCAGATATTCCATCTTGGGATTGTCCTACATAAACTTTCTTACAACCGTCATAAGCACCATCGTCCCATTCAGTTCCATAATCAGCACCTACTGCTGGAAGTTTCTTTGCCGGAGTCATAGGAGTTGTTGATGTAGTACTGAAATGTGCTCCAAGAGCAAAGAGAATCTCGCCAGCGCGTCCATGGAACCCAACAAGTTTGGCACTGTATTGTGCCTTGAGTACATACTTCTTTTCAGTAACTAATCCATAGGGTGGTGAGGTTTTCCCCTTGAATGTATAGAAGGTAAGAGATGTGATGACGTCTGATAGGTGACCATAAATTTTGTCATAGGTCACCTGCACTGCTACGATGTAGTCGTCTGCATCAACCTCAAACTGCAAACATAGAAAGATATACCTCTCTTAAGTAGGGATCTAGATTACTCATTATAAAATGTAATTTTGGCTTGAACTTGTAGTCTTCCATATCATTTATAATACAAGAATTTATTACATTATAGAAATGTAATTTTGATCAAGATTACTCATTATTAAAATGTAATTTTGGATTGTTCGGCGAACGTTCAAGCCATCATGACGTACGTAAATCTCTATTATTGAGTGTTAAATAGTTGGGATTGTTTTTCAAATGATCCATTGACTTTGATTGTTTCTCAAATAATTTGAAAAAATGCAAAGTCAAGAATAATAAAGATAAGAATTGGAAGAAAACACAATAGACATACCGTTTCAACGCCAAGTAGTGACTCCTTTCCATGTTTGCCTCCTTCAACCTCTTGAGAATCTCTCTCGTAAATAGCTTGGATAAACGACACACCATCTTGGTCTTGTCCTACATGAACTTTTTTAACTCCGTCGTAAACACCATCATCCCATACATCTCCGTTTACACCTCCTACTGCTTCAACCTTTTGGGCCATCTTTTGTTCGCTTTTGATATCGATATTTAAAATAACCTGTAATTACGAACAAGTATTGTTTAGAACCAATATTTTAAATAAAAATAATTTTTATCTGATGAGAGAATGAGAGTTGACCTGATAAGAGATGGATAGATAGAGAGTTTAGTGATTCATTTAGGAAGAATTGCATGGGTATTTATTGAGTTCCTGGAATATAAGCCAGTAATTAATTAATAGAAGAAATTGTGTAAACTCGTGATCCACGATTGATTACAATATTAGATTGTTGTAAAAATAAGCAAATGAGGCAGGTGCAGTTGCACAAGGATCGAGTCATGTTGTCTGCATTATGCAAAAATTTGGTTAATAGACTGACCAGTTGTGATAAAAATTTGACTAATGGGCCGGCGGATTGTGACCCAATGTTGAAAAAAAAAAACCAATGAGTTGAAATTGAGTATTAATGATCTGATAGAGTACACGTTTCTTTATAAATATTCCCGTTGTACCAAACTAAGTAAATATTGTTCTACCATTTTTTCTAATTCATTTATTTTCGTCATTTAGATATATTATAGAAAAAATTGACTAATATAACCCACTTTATTTTATAAATTACTAGGATAACCTTTTTTTTTTTATTACTTAGATAACTCACTTTTTATAGAAATACTCAATTTGCCCTGCACTCTTTAATTCTCTTGTTCATGTAGAAAAATAATTTTCTATATTTTCTTCTCTTCTTCATAGTTTCTCGAGATTCAACTACTCATGTTTGTTTAAGATTCAATTCTAGGTTGTGTTACAATTGAAGGTGATTGATTAATCTGCTGGAGAATCAGATTAGATTTCATTTGATTTAAGTTTTATTTTTGATTGTACAATAACCATGAAGTTTTTCATTAAGTACTGAGTCAACAATCCCTATTATACTAAACGATTGGTCCTAATTGAATTTGGATCAAAATATTTCGTGAATCATACAGATCGATTGATTGGAACATCTCTAGAAAACAAACCACTTCCAGAGAGGTACAGACCGATCGGTCTGTACCACTCTGAAAATGTTACAATTTTCATAAATGTCTGAATCGATCGATCCATGTAAGGACCGATCGATCTGTACATTTCTGGAAAACGTAACACTTCCAAAGTGGTACAAACCGATAGGTCCCTGTACAGATCGATCGGTTTGTACCTCTCTAAAAGTGTCACGTTTTTCTACACGTCTCACTTATCACCAATTACTATTTTTTTGTATACAAATCTCATTAATTTTAGTGAAAAATAGATAGAAAATAATGTTTAAGAAATTAAATGATTAAGCATTAGCAAAACAACCGATTGATCTATGTTTTATACGTAAGTGGTCCGCAAAAAAAAATTTCAGACTTGCAGGAAGTGTGCCAAAAATCTGGCAGAATTGCAGGAAGTCTTCCAAAAGTCCAGTAGACTTGCAGGAAGTCTGCCAAAAATCTGGCAAACTTGCAGGTAGACTTGCAGGAAGTCTGCAAAAATCTGGCAAACTTACAGGAAGTCTGTCAAAAGTCTATCAGACTTGCAGGAAGTCTACCAAAAATCTGGCAGACTTGCAGGAGGTCTGCCAAAACCTAGCAGACTTGCAAGAAGTCTACCAAAAGTCTGGCAAACTTGCATGAAATCTGCCAAAAGTCTGGCAGACTTGCAGGAAGTCTGCCAAATTGAAGAATTTCAATATCGCAACCCTAAACCAAATTGTTTGGTTATGTTGTTACCTAAAAATCCATAGGCAATGAATCATGATTGATAGAACTAAGATTTTTCCATGTTTTTTACTATGATTGTGAAATTGTTGACAGGTAAGACAATTTCTTATCAATATTTAAACATTTAAAAGGTAAAAATGTTTCATTTGAATATTTTGAATATTATCTATAGTTGGTTAAGATTATTCACTTTTTCAAAGGTATATATATCATTTATTTAATGTAAAATCACAATTTTTATTTTTATTAGGTAAAGGTATTTAGGTAATTAAAACCAGCAGAGAAAAAAAATGGGTTATATAAATAATTTAAAGAAGTAGGTTATTTAAGTAATTTATAAAATAAAGTGGGTTATTTAAGTAAATTACCCTATATTATATTTAAAAAATATTGATTCTTTGACAAAAAAAATAATAATTATAATAATTATTGTTGGGCAACTTGGGATAAACTATGTAAAAGAAAACATAAGAGAGATTTAAGTTTCAAAGCTAGAGAGGAAATCAATTTGACATTATTCGAAAAACAATTTTGAAGATTTTTAAATCTTATAGGTCATTGTTGGCGACAGTTCTAAAAGGAAGGTAGTACAAGGATTTAGATCCCTTGGATCCAAAGAATGTTAACTCTCCTCTATATGGTTGGCGTAATATAATTTATGCTTGATCACTGGTGAGTAAGATTATGATTGAAAAGATTGGAAATAAGAAGTCAACAACCTTTTGTTATGACAATTGGATCCCAGACCAGGTTCCAAGGCCAACGATAGGTTTAAGACCTAATATTTACCAAAATTTGAAAGTTAGATTACTTATTGATCCAATTACTAAGACTTGGAGGGAGGTTCTTGTGAAACAAATTTTCGATCCTCATGATGCTAGGTTGATTATGAAAAGATTTATGGTGCTTCGTAGATTGATCTTGAAAAGATTATGAATAATTTTGTTGTTTAGGTTAATATTGTTTCCCGAAAATGTAATGAGAGCAAGAGGGATACAATGAAATTTGTCATCATTGCATTCAAAGGTGAAAACATTGTTGTGGGCCATGGCGCTGCTTATCTCCCTCCAAATCTCAAAGGGAGCTTTTGCAACAAACTGCACACCGATTATAAAAATGATATGGAAGACCTAAAATATTGGCAAGTCTTTAGCTCATACATCGAAGGTTTCTCGCATCTCAGAAACCTCTTCCAGTTTTTCTAATTTTTTTATCCATAGATTTCTTAATTTCAAAACAGATCTTCTGGTCCACAATATTAGAGAGTTTTCAAGGAATCTATCTCTTTTAAACCTTATTCCCCTAAGCTGGATCGATGTTTTTTTTTTAGTCATCAGATAATATTAATGGAAAATAAGTTTGAATACATTGAGCTCAAAACAAAACAAGAGTTGGACAAAACATAAACTACCAATAGGTGTTAGGCAAAGCAATTTATCAAAAGAGAACAGTGATCAAATCGATGATGCTTAAAGACTTATTAAGAACTATCCTAGGACATGAAACACAACAATAGAACATCTCACTCTCATGGCAATGAACTATTTTCTAGTCAATCAATCAAACTAACTCTCGTTGCCGATTCAAAGACTAACAAGCATTAAAAAGTTCACAAAAAATCTTTCAAAAATTTCATCAAACACTTCTCGGACGATAAACTTCTTAGCTTCTAAATCCAATTGATCAAGTTGAGTCTAACATTAACACCAGTCTAAGTGAAGGAATCTATAGATCTATCAACTTAAGTATAAGATTGAACCATCAAATCCTAAGATCTACCTAACCATCAATCTATCACTTCACTACTCACACATCACAAATGAAGAACAAAACAAGCAAACACATAAACATAATGAAAGAGTAAAGAGAAAACATGAACAAATCCCCAGAAAGGTCTCCAACTATTATCCCTCTCTCTCTCAAGTGTTCTTAGGTGGCTGGAAAATGAAAAACAAAAGATGTTCCAAACCTTAAACAATATGGTTTTAATGTTTGAATATGAATTCGGGTTAACTCAAGACAAACCGGGTCGAACCAACTTAAATGAAACGTGTGCACGCAAGGTCGAGGTCCTAGGGTTGGGCATGACATTGACCTTTTGAGAATCCATAAGTGGTGTCATGTGTTTGCCCCATCGAGCTCCTGAGGTTAATCTTGAGGTCAACCTTTGCAACATCCAGATGGTCGTTGGCTTATTCTTCGTGGGAGAATGACTTATCTCAAGTAAATTCGTCATATCTTCATAGCCTCTTATTCGAATGCATTTTAACCACCACCAAATGAAAGTTAACTCTTGTAGCGATATTTTGTATATATTTCATCCCATTCCATTCATGGTAAGGCTTTCATCGTCAACAATCTCAAGCACTTTGTAGCGGTTTTTCACCAAAGGTCTTGTCTCAACCAAAATGGTCAAGGTTCTCAACAACCAACTTTCCTTGTTTTTTTTAAAATGCATTTCACATCATCTTCTTGCTTGTATATCCATCCCAAAATATCCAACTTCCATATATAGCTCCAAATCACCTATTATGACTCCAAAATGGAAAATATGCGACTCAATCTATCTAGGACTCTAATATGAAAAAGATACAAAATATATTAAAATATGAATACATGAGTCCTTAGTGATTGAAATGATGCTAAATGAACACGAAAACTATGTTAATATTCACATATATCAACTCCTGCAGACTTACTTTTTGTTTGTCCTTAAGCAAACAAATGACAAAAACGAAGAAGAGGTTTGAAAATTGAAAGTAATATCTCACCTAAAACAAACAACTCATCAAGCCAAAACCGTAATCTATATATAAACCCTCATTCTCTCAAATTGACTCCTTATTTCTAATGGTGAAGGCTTCCTAAGAGACTTTCAATCAACGCACATATGATTCAACTTCCTTGAACATAAAATGACTTTCACTATGCTTTTTTTCGTTTTAGCACATGCACATATTTTCAGGATCCATAACCGTAAGAGATTTGTTTCAAGTTAGTTTAAAGGATCTACAAATATGAGAGGGTTGCTTCATGTCCTCTTCTCCAGAGACAAGAAATTGTACGGGTTTATGTATATTCCCACTTCACTTGAGGTATAATCGAATGAGCTCAAATGTAAGAAAGGTTCACCACCTTTTTTGTCAAGCTAAGCTCGAAGAAGGAAAACATTTAATGCATCTCAAGTCAAATTAGAGGAATCCATTCAAGTTCTTTTCAAGACACAACACAAGCATAAGAATTACAGGTGAATGATCCACCTATCAATTTTCTAAAGGGGATAACTTCGACTCAAAGAGATGATAATGGTCACTAGCCATCAACCTAAGAAGATTTTTCACCTCAAGCAATAAAATTCCCAACACTGAAGATGCAAATGATGATGCAATCCTAAATGTACTCTAGACTCGATCTTAAATGAGATGTGATATGCAACTACATGAGAAAACGAAAAAAAATATTGCCATGAGATGCATTGCAAGACTCAAGAAAAAGAAGAACAAAACAACTAAAAACAAATTTAAATATCCTTCTCCTCCCCCCAAATTTACTTCTCATTGTCTCGGTGAGAAAGTTAATCCAAGAAAGAGGAACCACAAATGCAAAGCAAAAGAATGAAAGATAAAAATTAAAAATATGTACAAAGTTGGTGATATGGTACCTTGGCTTAGTCGGGCTGGAGGTTGAAGCGAGACACAACATAGTTGATTGTGGTACATGGCGTGTGGCGTCTAGGTAGGTGGGGTTGATTGTAAGGTTGACGTGTGTTGATTCCCAAACAGAGTAGTACATGACGTCGGGTATGTACGGTCGATCGTACCATCAACCCTCAGGACAATCAAACGATTTTCGGTACATGTCGTTGGGCTAGTTTGGTCAACCTTAAACCGATCTTCCTCCTTTTAAAACCAATCTCCATGATTTAGCTACTTGATGAAGCTCCTTACTTCCCTAGATCAAAACCATCACAAAACACACAAAGAAGGAAAACAAAGCAAAGAAAAATAAAATTTATTTACAAGGATATCATGGGATTGCCTCCCAAGAGCACTTGTTTTACGTCTCAAGCTCTATGTTGTGTACCGCTTTTTATGCGGTTTGATGATCAAAAAGCAGAATCTTCTCCGCAAACGCCACCTAAGAATTGGCTAAGTAAGCATCGACTCTCCTTTCACTCTTCAAGCAAGGAGTATGGCATGAGCTTGGATCTCTAGGATCATACTCATCATAGAACCATCCTCAAAGAATGGTACCTTCTTATGATTATTTATGCCCAATTCAATGGTGAAGATTATGCCAAGATGTTTGCTAAAGGGTTATGCTTTTCAAGATTCCTCTTCATCACCTTCCATGTATTCCTTAGTTGAAAGCTCATTCTCAACCAGTGTGTTTTCTATCGTGTTTTCCACACCTTCAAAAACCACAACATCTTCACAAGGATCTTTATACCTTATCACAAGATTCTCATCAACCTCACAACCAAGAAGAAGTTCAAGTTCTTGCAAGGTTTCTTCACCTTCATTTAGGAATTCATCCTCTAAGTGGATCACCAGCCTTTGGGGTAATTGCTTAAAATCCTCCTTTGGTGCCTTGAGCTCACTCAAAGGGTAATCATAGATTGTGTCCGTACCAATTCTGTTGGACTTTTCATTAGTGCTAGAACTTGTCTCCATATCAATGAGCTGAGCTTTGTCACTATCTTCCTCCCAAGACTCTATCAACTTTTCAATGGTGTTCCAACTAGAGTATTTATGAGATCGTTCTTCTCAATGGCACAAGGAAAAGTGAAACTACTCGGATCTTTGATACTAGTTGGCATGGATAGAGTGATTATTAAACTACATTCATGACTATCTATAAACATACTCTCATCAATTCTCTTCTCCCGAGTGGTCATATGCTTAGAGTTTCGTTCCCAAGCAAACACCATGGTATCAATCTTGTTGAAAGTACTCTTGTAAAAATTCTCTTTTCCTTCCAAAATCAACTTCAACATGTTGTGAATTTCTTCTTTATCAGAAATTAAGGAAGAATAATATTCATCATGTTCATACTCCATGTCCCAAGATTGACATCTCTAACTATATCCATATTGGTATCCTTGAGAAAAATTTCCACATGGAAGTTCTTCTTCATAAGTGGATATGCTTTCAAAACCATGATAGCTAGTAGGGTCCCAAGCCATCTTTCTCTCTTGAGCTTCTAAATAAGCCTTCATCATGGAGGCTAAATCTAAAGCCATGCTTTCTCCGTTGTGATTGTACCTTCAAAAAGAGCAAACACTTGAAAGACAGTTAGTAAGCAATCAAAAAAAACAAAAGAAAAAAATCCATAGTCTTAAATCTAATTCAAATCATAAGGGATAATTGCATAGATTCCCCGGCAATGACACCAAATTGATATAAGAGGTTTTCACACGTTCAAATATCAATTAACCTCTCATGCGTATCATGTCGATGTAGTACTAAATGATCGACTTCATAGAGAATCTAAAATCAACACACTAGGATTGCAAAAATTTGGACTTAAGGTATAACAATAGATAAGAGAATTTGATAAAATAAAGCTACTCAACACAAACTGTAAACAACCTAGACTTAAACTAAGAAACCAACTTAAACCAAATAACAAGCAGACTACACAAGAACAAAGCACAAACTAGCAATAGGTTTTAGGCAAGGTAATTGATTGAAAGAGAATAATAATCAAATCAATGATGCTTAATAGCTCATGAATAATCATCCTAGGGCATGAGACACAACAATATAACATCCCACTCTCATGGAAATGAACCCTTTCGTAGTTAATTAATCAAATTAACTCTCGTTGCCGATTCAAAGACTAAAAAACATTACAAACAAGCTTAGTAAGACCAATAATCACCCTAACTTCATCACTCAATGGGTAGGGAAGAAAAACTCACAAAAGGTCATTCGAGAATTTCATCAAACACCTCTTAGAAGATAAACTTCCTAGCTTCTAAATCTTGTTAGATCAAGTTGAATCTAGCATTAAAATCACTCTAAGTGAAGAAATCTAAAAATCTATCAACTTAAGTATAATATTTAATCATCAAATCCTAAGATCTACCTAATTATCAACCTATCACTTCACTAACTCACACATCACAAGTTAACAACAAAACAAACAAAGTGAAATAAGCAAACACATAAATATAATGAAATAGTAAAGAAAAAAGATGAACAAATCTTAATAGATTGGAGATGATGATCAAAAGATCATCACCCCCAAAAGGGTCTCTAATTATTCTCCCTCTCTCTCTCTCTCAAGTGTTCTTAGGTGGGTGGAAAATAAAAAAAAATGTTATAAACCCTTACACAATAGGTTTTAATGTTGAAAAACGAATTCGGATTGACATAGAACAAACAAGGTCGAACCAACTTAAATGAAACATGTGCACGCAAGGTCGAGGTCCTAGGGTCGGGCATGAAGTTAACCTTTTGAGAATCCATTAGTGGTGTCATGTTTTTGTCCCGTCGAGCTCTTGAAGTCGACCTTTGCAACTTCTAGAAGGTCATTGTTAATCTTTGTATCAGAATGACCTATCTCGAGTAAATTCGTCATATCTTCCTAACTCTTTGTCTGAAGGCCTTCAAAGCACCACTAAATGAACATTAACTCTTTTGGCATTCTTGTGTCTGAATTTCATCCCATTCTGCTCATGGTAATGCTTTTATCGATCAACAATCTCAAGCACCTGGTAGCGGTTCTTCACCAAAGGTCTTGTCTCAACCAAAATGGTCAAGGTTCTCAACAACCAACTTTCTTTGTTTGTTTAATGCATTTCACATCATCTTCTTGCTTGTCTATCCATCCCAAAGTCTCCAATCCTCCATACATATCTCCAAATCACCTAAACTGCACAAGATCACGCAAAGAACCTACCTAAGAGGACACCTACAATCTTGGAGGGCATAAGGAGAACAACAAACCACATCCAAAACAACCAACAGAGAAGGCAGATACAGTAGCATGGACTAAGCTCTTGAAACCAACTTCAACAAATCCACACCAGCTATAAGAGGCAAAGAACGAATCGTTGACTAAAGCACATCCACTCACAACCAGGTGGAAAACGAACCGAGAAACCAATTTTCTAGGAGCCTAATAGAAAACTCAATATTGAAAAAGAAGGCTTAGCAAGATAACTGAAACTAATCTCCTAATATACCCAAACCAAGTTAAATCCAACAATTAACCTTCATCAAACTACATAATAACACAAAGATAAAAAGGTTCAAGAACAAACCATATAGAAGAAAAAGGGCACAACAGAATCAAAGACCCACCGACGATAACCACTAAAAATCGGCAACACATGATGCACCATCAGCCATGAGCTTCACCATATAACCAATTTTGTCGAAACTCAGCCAAAACTCAAAACCAAACCATCCAATCGATTAATGGAGATCTTCACCCATCAAAAGATTCAAAATACATGAATGAGGGAGGAAGATTCATGCCTGCGGTGCTATGTGAATCACCACGACCACCGTTCTCCTAAGCAAAGTAGATATGAAAGTTTGGATCGATTTTGTTTTATGATAAGTAAAGTTGATTTTTTTCAACATTGGGCCACAACTGGCCGGCCCATTAGCCAAGTTCCTGCATAATGCAGGTGGCAGGACTCGATCCCTGGACGTGCAAGTGCGTCTGCCTTTAGTGGACTTACCACCTGCCACTAAGCTAAATGTCACTTGCAAGTAAAGTTGATTATGAAAGTATTTATTATAATATATGACTATTTTAGAAAAATGTTTTTGGTCAAGTAATTAAATGTTCTACGATATTTTTCCATCGTAGTTTGGCCCCAAAAACTTGAACAACCTGTGTGACATTACTTGGATTTAAAGATTTTGAGTTATTGATCTGTTTTAAATCGTCCAATAGTTTACGATATATAAATATAACCCAATTTATTTTTTAAATTACTTAAATAACCTTTTTTTAAATTACTCATATAACCCATTTTTCAACTATTATAATTACCATTGTACCCTTTTCCAAAACAGAAAAGAAATTGTATTTTTTCTTTTTAAAATTAATGTTGGTAGATAATTTGGAAAGATTTGAATAAGCTTAATCAAAAATAGAATTATTCTAGGTATTCAAAAGGAATATGTTTTTTCCTTTTAAAAGTATATATACTGAAGAGAACTTCTCTCTATTTTCAGTAATTTCTAAATTATGGTGAAAGAAACAGAAGATTTTAGTTCCACCAATCAGGATTTATTGTCTACGGATTTTCAGATAACAATACAATCAAATTATTTGTTTTTTGGGTTTTGTTTTCAAAAGTTTTTAGTTCTGGCAGACTTCCTGCAAAAAATCCGGCAGACTTGTAGGAAGTTTGCCAGAAATCCGGCAGACTTCCAGGAAGTCTGCCAGATATTCCAGCAAACTTGCAGAAAGTCTGCTGGATTTCTGGCAGACTTAGACTTAAATAATGGCTATTTTTTCTGCGAAGTCCAGATCGATCGGTCTATACCAAGACCGATCGATCTGGTCTTTGTTGTTTTTATTTTTTTTTATAATGCTTCGGATATGTGCTCGTCAATTTGATTAAAAATAATTTCTAAATTTTTTATGGTTTTATATGTGTGCAGATTAATAGGGATGTTGAGGACAACGTTGAAACTAGTGGTACTATCGATGCGGAGAATGAAGACTGTAATGAATATGACGAGAAAAGTGGCACTATTGATGAGGGGAACAAGGATGGTGATGAATACATAGAAAAAGTGGCACTATCGATGTGGGAAACGATGATTGTAATGAATTCGAAGAGAAAAATGGTACACTTGATGGAAGTTGTGAAGATGATGCAAACAGTGCTTTTCCGAACAAAGTATGTGAAGCACAATCACATAGATGTGCTCTTGAAGACTATGGTTTTAATGATGCAGGAAGTTTTACTTTGATATTGACAGAGAGAGCAATTATATCGGTCCCATCAGTGGTGATTCAAATTCTTTAGATTGTTCACTAAATGAAGATTATGAAGAGCAACAAACAAATAATTTTGAAGCTACTCAAAATGCTCTCCAGACTATCGAGGAAATTGAAGAAGGATAAATATATGCTAACAAGGATGGATTACTGAAGAAATTACGTTCGATTACTATTCTTGGGAACTTTGATTACACAACTATCAAGTCGACTAAACAGTTGCTGGTTTTGCAATGTCATGTCACAAGATGTACCTGGAGGATTCGAGCATCAACAATAGGAAAAATAAGTCAGTTTAAAATAAGGATATTCATGGGGACTCACACATGTTCTGTTTTAGAGAGGGGTGGTCATCATGGACAAGCTACACCTAAATCAATTGGAAAGTTGTATATGGCTAAATTTGGGAACATTAAAGTCGGGATCAGGCCTATGCATATAACACATGCCATGAAGACTACCTATGGTATTTATATTGATTACTGGAAATCATATTGGGCCTTAGTTCATGCTTGGGAGATGGAACGAGGTACTTGGGAGAGTGGATATGAGAATATACCCATGTATTTACATAGGATTAACGCTGCCAATCCAGGTACAATTTCTAGACTTGAATGTGATGGAGAAGATAGGATTAAGTACTTGTTCATTGCATATGGTGCATGTATCACTGGGTTTAAGTTTATAAGAAAAGTAGTCGTTGTTGATGGGACTCATTCGAAAAGAAAGTTCAAAGGTATTTTGCTGGTTTCTGCTGGACAAGATGGTAATGGTATGATATTCCCTTTGGCCTTTGGAATTGTTGATTGCGATAATGATGCTTCATGGGAGTGGTTTTTCGATAAATTGCGTTTAGTTTGCGGTGACGATAAAAATTTGGTAATTATATCAGACAGACACAAGTCGATTAGAAAATCTATTAAAAAGGTGTTTAAGCCTGCCAAATGGGGAATCTATATGTACCACCTATTCCAGAATCTCATCACCAAATTTAAGAAGTCTAATACGCTGCTTTTGGTATAAAAAAAGGCCATCAAAGTCTACAAAGTTTCTAAATTTACAGCAATTTTTAAGGATATGAAGACACAGGATCCTCGACTTGAAGCTTATCTGGACAAAGCTGATGTCTGATTATGGTCGCGAGTACATTTTCTCGGGACTAGGTACGACATAATGACGAGCAACATTGCCGAGTCTTTGAATAATGTCCTAAGGAGTGCTCGTGAATATCCCATTGCTTGTTTCTTAGAAGAATTGTGCAAGCGGATTGCAGATTGCAGAGTGGTTTGAGAAACGCCATGAACTCGCTAGGGAACTAGAAACTTTGTTCACAGCTTGTGTAGATGCAATGTTGGCTGAAATATCACTTACGGGCAATACACTTACTGTGCGGCACATCGACAAGCAACGTAGTCAGGTTTCTCGCTGTGATCCTAATTGTGTTGTTGATCTGGAAAAGGTATGCTTTATCCTAGTTATATTAATCTTATTATATCTTATTACTATTTGACTCATTTTCTGTTTATGTTACAGAAAAAGTGTACTTGTCGTGTATTTGATATCGATAAGATACCTTGTGTACATGCCCTAGCTGTAATTGGGAAGCGGAAAAATGTATCTTTGGAAACGTTTGTTGACGAGTATTACACGAAGTCTTTTTGGTATAATGTGTATGCAGAATCCTTCAATCCAATAGATGTCGATACTGATCCTTAAGCAGATACAGCAAATTTCATATGTCATCCACCAAAAGTAAGACATGGTGCAGGAAGACCAAATAAATCTAGATATCTATCAGCTTTGGAGAAGACGTTAGGAAAATGAAAGGTACGGGAAGAAACAAGAACAACAATTCCAGAAGAAGAACGATCGTCACAGAACATACGTAAGCAATATGTATGTTCAAGATGCAACAGAGGAGGACATAATCGTGCCACATGCAAAAGTGTTTTGTGAACAATTCAAAAAAAGTTTTTTAGTTGAATATTGAATTTATACTCGGGCTTCTTATATTTGTTCAAATTCGTATTAACGCTACACTCCAAAGTTTTCAGAACAGTCATGATCAATCTACACGTTTTTTTTTAATTTCAGAAATAACTCGATCGATCAGTCTCTATGCAGCTCGATCGATCACGTAACTCGTAACAAAGTAAAACGTAGAAACAGAATAAACCGGACTGATGGGTTGATGTGTACCGATCAATCGGGTTCATATGTTAAAAACAGGGAAAACCAGACCGATCGATCGGGTTCATATGTTAAAAATAGGGAAAACCGGACCGATTGATCGGTCTATACACCGATCAATCAGGTTCATATATTAATTAAACGTGAAAAATAGGCAAAATGGGACCAATCAGTTGGTGGATAGACTGATCGATCGATCCATGTGGCGAACCAAAATTGATTTTAACCGGATGGTTAACCAAACACAACTTAATTTGAACCAAAAAAACACTGAAAATCACTTCTTTTCTTCATTTTTGGATCTGTCTGTACATTGCTCCTTCTTCTTACTTGACATCTTCCTCTCTTTCTCTCAAAATCTTTCATCTTTCTCCAACACTAAAAATCACAAAACTTAACCAAATTGCACAAATCTTTGCTCCATTGTTGTTAAATTTTCGTGCTCTATCTAAATATCTAGAAATCATCTCTGATCTGCCAATGTTAGTTCTCGAAATCTATGTATATTGAAAACGAGTTTAGGGTTTAGTAAAACTAATTTTTGATGAATTTTAAGATTTTTAAAGTGATTCTAAACGTGTTTTGTGAAATATATAGTTCAATTAAGGTTGGGTACTGTGTTAATTTCGAAATTTCCATGAAATTTCACGAATTTTGGTTTTGAAAATTTTGAGACTTTTGTATTGGTTTTGTCAATTGCTACAATTTGAGGAACTTTGGGTATTGTATGGCTAACAAGTTGTGAATTTTGTTTTGGTATTAAAAACAACTTGGACGTTGGTTTCATCACTAAAATAATGAAAACTTGAATGTTGGGTTCAATTTTGTTTTGGTTCATAACTATCATTTGAAAAGTCGAAACTTGATAATTTTTGGTTCCTTAAATTTTGTTGGATTAATGTTAGGTATTTTAATGCTTACAATTTGAGATTAAGTTTGCATTATTGGTTTTTCTGATGTAATTGTCTTGAATTAATGTTGGGTTTTGTCAACAATTCTCTATTAGATAATGACAATTTTGGTTAATTCTATGTACTTGAGTAGTTTTTGAGTGGTTTAATCAATGAATAACCATGTTACCATCTTATATGTTATTGTAGATACGCAAGACGAACTCGGGGATGAAAAACCATCTGTCACAAGTAGAACGAGAAGCAGATCCAGCGAACTTCCTGGTTTCCTCTAGATGGAGAAAACATGACACAGATTTTTTAACCGCTATGGAAACGGTTGATATCTTACCAACTAGGATTGCTTCGAAGTATGCACTTAGAGAACTTGGCCTATGGGATGAAGTGGTTCAGATGTTAGACACCATTGGTTTCAGATCTTTCTACACAAAAGAGCACACGATTTACCCGCAGCTTGTTCGTGAGCTTTTAGCCACATGTAGGGTTACTTACAAAGACCCAACGGAACCAATAACAAGCGAAGGAAAATTCACATTCTTCATCAAGAAGAAGTACTACACCTTGGCAATCAATCAGCTGTGTGATATATATGGTTTCCCACAACATGAAGAGATTGGATTTGGAAAATTCGAAGAAGCGACCAGATTTTGGAGGCTTATTACGGCGGGTACATACGTTTCTTGTGGAGCAAAGATAACTCATATCCGTAACCCAATGGTTCGCGTTGTTGTGAAGATCATCAGCAACATTATGTTCTTCAAAAGAGAACCAGGTTCAGTTCGTGATGATGAGTTGTGGATGGTGTTTTACGGGGTCAGACACCTTTTGGATGAGTTTACGGCATATCCACTGAATGCTGTTAACCTTGGCGCTGTTCTTGTATCCGAACTTGTGAAGTTGAAGACTCAGGAACCAAAATCTAAGAAGAAGGCGCTCTACATCGGTACACTTCTCACACCTATTTGCATCCATATTGGTGTTGAGTTGTTGTCTCAGTTTGAATCTTTCACACAGATTCATTGGATTGATCGTAAAAAATTGGTTAGTTGCCATGTCCTTACCGGACATAACAAGTACCAGTTTTATACTCGGTGTGGCGGAGAGAAATTAATTAAACTCTCAGCAAGACAGTACACTTCTCTCCTTACTCATGAGAATTTGATTTCATACCACTAGAATCTGTCCTCGAAGATGTACACACCACAGGTCAACCCCAACATTGTCCTTCTGCGTTCCATGCGTCGTTATCTCATCTTGATGATGATTATGTTGATGATGATGTACAACCACACATTCTTCTTCCAAGTGATTCTAGCCAATATCTTCTACCAGATGTACCATAACTTGAGAATGTGGCTAATCGTGAGCAGTGGAAGATAGATGCACTAGGCAAAAATACTGACATGCTTCACAAAATCTATACTGCTATTTCTAAGATACGTTCATGTGCTTGTTTATCTGGTCCACATGTACGCAATACCAACGACATGAATCAAAACAAAATGCCAACTATCTATAAGATATGAAATTCTGTTTGTTTATTTGCTTAGCAGGTTCACAGAAAAACGAGCGAAGGAGTACCTAACGATGTCCCCTTTAGCAATCAAGATGAGGAATATGATACGGATGATGATGTCGAGGTTCCTGCTCGTGCTAAGCAACTTGAGATCCGGTCCAAAAAGGATCATGAAGTAGACGTAGGGCCTAGTCAACGCCCTCGATGTCGTAGACGTCATCTTGGACAGGGAATCAGCGAGAGTGAGAGCTCCGCGTAGAGACTGAGACGATTATCTACTACTTTGCTTATATTTGTAGTATTTCCAGACTACTATCTATTGCTTTATTTGACACTTCTTAGTATTAGACAATGAGATAATTATGTATTTCTACGCTTTCTAAAACTCTAGGTGTAATGTTACTTGTCTCTAATCTTTAAGATAGTTTCGTAATCATTATTTGTCGTCAAACAACAAATAATACTGCAGAACAAAACTCAACTAGCGGTGTGTAGCCCGATACATCCAACGATTTCATGTTCAAATTTATTTCCAAAATTAACAGAACCAATCGATCCACCATGACTTGATCGATCGGTTCATGTCTTATTCGTCGACAAAATTTTTCTAGAATTAACTGGATCGATCGATCCGTATAAAATTGAACACGACAACAATATGGACCGATCGATCAAGGCATGGATCGATCGGGCCGGTTAAGTCTGAGAAAAAGATTTCTTATCTCGATATTACGTTATATCAGAGATATGTCTATATCAATCATTCTTTGATTGGATGGATCAAAACAAGATCAATATCGGTAAATTAATCTACATTAATAAACTCTATTTGATCAAATAAATCGATTACTAGCGACAATAATTCTTGATATATTCCGCAAAAAAATTTCACTTAAACAACTGTAAACAATCAAATAAATGTCCATTCCTAATATTTCAATTCATCAAAAATCTCTGCAGCCAGCTTTTCTCTTACAATCTTGATGTTCAAATAGGAAATAGGTGTTTTAAATAGCACACCTAACAATCTATGAACTTAATTGCATAGATATCACAGTCACCAACCTTAAGCATTTGTGGAATTCCTCTTTGTGGCTTTCGAATTTTATATCTTTCGACACTCATACTTCCTCTTTCTGATTCTGGTGCTGCAGCACAAAGAAGATGGGGTAGTATATGAGCTATTGGTTTCACTGCTGCACTAATACCTTCATTCGAAGTGCCCTTAATCACACAATCTAATACTTCGATGGACCGACATGGGCTCAAATATCTTCACGGAGGAAGATATTTGGGACAAATCTTCATACTATTTTTGAGTTGGGTAGCTTCCCTCTACTGCACTTTCATCATCTGATGATATCAATTTCTGATAAGCAGTTTTCACTTCACGTAAATCTGCCAGAAATTCGGGCACATCACCTAAATCTTCATCTCTCAGCAAAGGAATTTCAAAATGTTGTGTATTGGTCCAAAAAAAAAACTATTAACAATAAAAAATAATATATGATACTTAAACTTCAAAGAAACTGTGACCTACCTCTGTAGTCTTCGACTTCCCTCTCAAAGTCGTCACATCTTTCTCGAGCATTTCAATCCTTAGAAGCAGTGATGCATAATCTTTCTTCTTTACTTCTTTATTAAGAAAATCAGTTCTTAGAAGCATCACTTCATAATTTTTCTTCTTCACTTCTTCCTCAAGAAAATCAATTCTTATCTGCATGTCTTCAAAAAGTTTCATCTTCTTCCTCATATCGTCTAATTCAGCCTCAAGAGCATTATGTTTAGCTTGTAAATCCTCCACCGTCTCATTCAAAAAACTAAATCCGGACCATCAGATTTCTTTTTTTCCACTTACGTTTGTTGCCCTTGTTTTTTCTATTTACTTGATTCTTTGACAATGACCTCTTCTTCAATTCCATTACGACTGTCATCAGGTATGTAGTCTACTAAGCTGTTCAATCCCTCATCATCCCAAATTACTAAACCCAAACACCCTTCTTTCATAATGGCCTCAAGAAGAACATCAATTTCTTTGTCAATACATTCATTTTCCCAAACAAGAGATGGCAAATCGTTCAATAGAGGAGTTACATTGCTTTACATTTCACAAAAAAAAAAAACAAATTGTACTTAAAAATTAGTAAAATGGTAAAATTGACCAAAAAAAGAAATATACCTCATTTTGTAGTACAATTGTGTGGATGTCAACAGTCTTTTTTCCTTTTGTACCTCTGTATTTTAGGAGTAGAAGACAATCAACATGAGATGGCCTACCGGTTTTCGCACCAAGATTAGGTACAACACAATACTTCCATACTTGAGTGTTTGTATGAACCCATGAATAGTGCATGAAGCTGCTGTATATATTACACTTTACTGAATCTATCAATTCCTTGAAAGCTAATCTTCCCCAAAGATACTTTTGAAATCTACCCAAATCAAAAACCATATTCGCTAATGAATGGCTAAGATGCACCTTATCATCGTAACCCAAAATAACTAATGCAATAGACAAATATACGAACCGAGTTTTCTCCTCAGTAGACCAAGAAGCTACTTCTCCACATACAGCTTTCAAATCCTACTTGCACGGACTTCTTCATTTCAATTTCATGTTTTCCCAAAACAAGTCATTTTCTGTAGTAGTACTTACATCCAACTCATTATCATCTGGAAAAGGTGAACAGTTCAGAGTTGTTATGGCTTCAAACTCCGATAGGGAAAATTGAGTAGGTGTATTACCATACAAGCACCATATCTCATGTTTTTTTCTACACATTGTTTCTGAAGAATATACTCCACAACCTTTGAAGACCACATGAACTTCTTCACCAAAAGCATAACTAACTTCTTCACCAACAGCATAACTAACTTCTTCAAACCACTCAGGCTTGCAATGATAATTAATACTTTTTTTGAATTTCGGATCAGTACCAACAGTAAAAAGTCGTTTCGGTAATCTTAACTCATTGCTCTTATGAGTCGTCATCCTATGAGGAAAAATATAATTTATGCTCGATTACTCGGCGTGTCGACCGATCAAATGAACAAAAAAAATCATCAAAAATATAGACCGATCGTTCCATTCAGTGATCGATCGGTCTATGAAGCTCAAGACATGAAAGAAAACAGGAATAACAAGACCGATCAATCCAATCGTTTAGCGAAAAAAAAGAAAAAAATAGAATATGGGACATGTTTTGTAAGGTTGGGATCAGAAATCAATGAAAAAACCCAATTTATATTTAAGAATCACTAAAATTCAATGAAACCTAACCTGAATATAGAGCAGATTCCTCAAACACTTTCAATTTTAACCTAACCTACTATTGAAACTAGAATAGAGAATAGTTTTTTGTTTTTGGAGAAATTGAAATTGAAACAGAAAAAAGAAAGGAAATGTAACGTTATCTGACTGATGGAAATTTTTGAATTGTAGAGTAAAATAGGTATATTTAAAAAAGTAGGTTATCTAAGTAATTTTTGAAAAAGTTATCTTAATAACATTTAAAATAAAATAGGTTATATTAGTCAATTTTTTCTTTTAAATAAGTTTTTGGTTTTCCTAATATGTATTCAATCAAATCTTCATTGACAGCTATCGCGTGCGTAAATATGGCAAAGGAAAATTTGGGCATAAGTATCTCGTTGTCTCGTGAGTCGCGAATCAGGGTGCTTATTCAGATTGGGATTTAATTAGATCGATGCTTTTATAAAACTTTAAATTTAACGTGCACGTCGACCCTAAACTCGTTGACGTTGTACATGTGCTGCCTATTAATTTCCTTATAAAATCCGCTAGTGTCGTGTAATAGTTGAAACTTAAACCAGTTCTTTTACCAAACTTGAATCTAAACAAACTATATATATTTTAGGGTGATTTACTCAAATGGAATTATAGGTAAATGACTCAAATAGTATGGAATTATCATTAATTACTCAAATACTCTCGTTTTTTTTTTAATTGCCATTTTGCCTTTTTTCGTATGTGTAAACAAAAAAGTATTTACGAAAATGCCATTAATGAAAAATGCCACGTC
>OVAX01000504.1:0-77565 GCA_900406405.1 Lepidium africanum
TATTCAGTCAGGTCTGGATATAAATTAGAGGAAAGTAATTCTATTTTAAATTCGGCTTACTGTGGGCCAGATTTTTGTGTGTTATACTCAAAAATTTGGCAATTAGATTGTCCAAATAAAATAAAACATTTTATTTGGCAAGCGTTATCAAGATGTGTTGCTGTTAAGATGAATCTGTCTAATAGAGGGATTAGTGGTGACTCTAGATGTAGTAGATGTGGGGTGGAGGAGGAGACTATTAATCATGTTCTGTTTGAATGTCCCCCGGCAATTCAAACATGGGCATTATCTTCTATTCCCTCACCCGTTGATGTTTTTCCGGGAAACTCAATTTGGTACTATTTGGATTTCCTGTACTCGAGACTTCAAGATTCCATGATCGGCAAAATTTCTCCTTGGTTGATATGGTTTCTATGGAAAGATAGAAATGAAAATTGCTTTGCTGGGACAAGTACAGGTCCCCATGAGTTGCTAGCTAAAGCGGAGGAAGTGATGACAGAATGGTCACAAGCAATGTGTCAAACAAATCATGTAACCCAACAAGGTTTACGAAGTACGGATTCGATTTGGTCAGAGGTGTCTATACCTTTGACTGTTGACCCTACGTTTACGGGTTTTAGATGCTTCGTTGATGCCTCTTGGAAGAGTTCAGACCGTGTTTCGGGACTGGGGTGGATTTGTTTTTCGGACGCTTCACATGGAGATCGTAGGGGGCACGACAAATTCGGTGAAGTCTTTCGGCATTGCACTCGGAGGTGAAAGCTATTCTTTGGGCTATGGACTCCCTGATTCATTCCCAAATTTTAGAAGTGGAGTTAGGTACAGATTGTTCGGATGCTCTGAAGTTACTCCTCAATCCAGAAGATTGGCCGGCTTTCCAACCATACAAGGAGGATTTTGACAGGTTGAAGTCCTTTTTTAGTGCTTTCTCTATTCATGTAATTCCACGCACTCTTAACCATCAGGTTGATACTCTCGCTCGTTCTTCTAGAGAGTCATCTTTTGGATTCGACGTATAACTCCTTTGGTTGTTTATTAATGTGTGTTGACAAAAAAAAAAAAAACAATTTCTCTAAATTATAACAATTTTGCCGTATATGACTTTTGACAAAGTAATAAAATGAAAACGTTTGTATGTTCAAGTTTGTATGACTAATGGTAGGAGTGGGCAAAATATCTTCAAAGTCTGATTCGATTCATTAGTATTTATTTTAATTCGATCCTAAATAACAAATATTTCACGAATTAGTCTAATGGTCTTTAAACAACAAAAATATTTCACGAATGGTAATCACAGTCTATGCTGAATTCATTTTTTTTCTTTGTCAATAATAATAAAATCGACAAGATTACGCGGAATTCAATTTGAATGATAAAATCAGGTAACATTAACAAAAAACAATATGCTATGCAAGTGGTCTTTAGTCCAGTGGCGGATGGTAAGTCCACTAAAGGCAGGTGCACTTGCATTTCAAGGGATCGAGTCATGCCGCTTGCATAATGCAGGAATTTGAGTAATGGGCCGACTAGTTGTGACACAATGTTGGCAAAAAAAAAAAACAATACGTTATAAGCTCGAGTCCACTAGCAAAGTACTCCAACCAATAGTGAGATTAATAAATAAACTAACACATTGGCTTATTGGAGAGGTACATATTTTTGTAAGTCATAGCAAATTAATGAGCTAGAAATTTATGGAAAGCTGCGTGAAAATATGAAAATAATTAACGCCATGCAATGTCTAGCTAGTCGGCGTTGATATGTGACAATTATGTATTGATGTTGTATAGTATTTTTATCTGTTTTTTATTCATATTTTTATTAGATTTGTTGAGTTTTTGTTAATATTTTATAATTTTTTCAGGTACAAAACAGATTAATATAGAATTAAACACTCAAAACATTGATTGAAGTAAAAATGAATACTTTGATATTTTCAGCACCCGTGATTGATCGATCTCTTATTAGAAAAATTGATCTCTTTCATGAAGGATTGATCCCATTACCATCAGAAGATGTGTTCAATTTGAGGAACAATTAGTTACACTTTAAAGTTGTTATGAACTGAAAATCGATTGATATTACTTTGGATCGATCGTTCCAGCCCCAGATAAGAGAATTGCGCCCCCATGTGAAGAACAACAACTTGAACCCATGATCGACCATTCTACAGTGGATCAATCGTTCTGCTTCTGGATCAACCGATCCATGGGTAGGGGTGTAAATACAGGTTTTAAATCTGTAGGTTATGTTTAAACCGTTCCGCTATAGGGCATGTTAGGGATACATATGTTATGTCCAAATAAAAAGTGGGTTTTGCGAGTTGGTCCATCATAGACAACGAGTTAATGCGGGTTTGACCATTTGGTCAGTGGACCGGCCTGCAAACATATAAAAAATTATAAAAAATAATTAAAATTTATAAATAATCAAATTAAACAAAAATTATAATATCGAGTAATATATAATATTAATATAAAATATAATCGTCTCTTAATTTTGTAAAATAAAACTTTATAAAATAAGTTGACAAATACTTTTAGCTCTTTCATTTATCAAATTTATATTTCATACTATTAAAAATGTTTCACAACATATAGATTGAACATTTTATGATTTTATAATCGTGTTTCTAATAATAAACGAGTTAAAGTTATCATATTTATGACCGTGGGTTATGTGGTTGGTCCATTTAATCTGCGAAAAAATTGGATCCACAACGGAGTGGGTTAAATGAGGTGGGCTAACTCGCATTGACACCCCTATCCACGGGCCTGCGCGAGAAAACCACTTTTTTTTTGTTTTGTAAAAGACGCTAATTTTATTCCATTTAACTTAGGTTTAATATTTTGAGAGACACATTTTTATTTCTATTTTCAATGAACTATTCTTGGATTTCTAGACTTTTAGCATGGAGATTGAATTATTTTCTATAATTTGGAGAAGATTTCTAAACTCCCTTGTATCTTTAATTCAGATTTTGATTATGCTTTTCATATTTGTTAAGCTTGTTTTTTTTTTATATCTGAGTAATCCCCAAATAAAATCTAAGGTTTCTAAGAAGTAGGGAATCAATGAACTAGGGCTAGAGTAATCCCCGAAAGGAAGCTCAAGCCTCTCCTTGAGTCAACCCAATCACCGTGTCACTGCCATGGACCTCGCTACCTCTGGGATCGACCCACGACCATTCCAAGTCGTTGAAACCTTTGACGAATACTCCGAACCGTTGATCAAAATCCTTGAATCTCTCCCAGAGAAAAGGTTATCCTTGTTGGATTCAACTTGGGAACCATCAATATCGCTCTTGCAAACGACATGTTTCCAGAGAAAATTAAGGTTCTTGTGTTCATGGACGCCTTCATGCCAGACACGACCCACGTACCCAATTACATACTGGATAAGGTTTAGTATATAATATTTTAGGGATGTTTATTAGAGGGTGGATTGTTATAGATTTAGAAATCCTTATAAATTATGTGTTATTCAATCAATAATTTTAAAATCCATATTTAATAATCATTTGTTATTCAAGCATTAATTTTGAAATTCATATTTAAATCATGTGTTATTTAAGCAGTGAAATTTAGTCTATTTGCCAAAACCTAGGTCGGTTCCGAACATTCTGTCTTCCATCCGCCAAATTCTAGGAAGTCGTTGAAAAAGAGCACTTACATCTTCCTTGGCCGGATTAAGAGACCTCCCTAGTAGTACCTTCGAGCATTTTTCCAGCAAAGCACTGTTATCAAATTTCGGAATTTTGATTTTTGGAATCACCTCCGAGGAGTTTCCAGCAACCATCTTCTTATTTAGATTCAATTGAGCCATGTGTTTTCTGTGTTTTTTGCCAAAAAAAAAGAGAGACAAGCTTGTGAGTAATGTGTTTCAACGTCTTTGATAAACAACTTATATAGAGATGTTATGCTAATTTCAAAAAAAAGGAAGTAGAAGCTTCTGATTTCAACATGGATATTGTGTACATAATCCCAGTTTCTAAGCACACAGATAAGGCAAATTCTTCTACCAATCGAATACTGAATACTCCACCAGAATTATACTTGTGCCTCTCCTTCGTCTCACCCTTGACAAACCAGATTGGATTGTGCTTTTTAGCTTCACCGAACTTGCAAAACTCTTTTGTTGCTCTTCGAGATCTCTTAAAACATCCCTCTAAATTTTATTCGATGTGATCCTTAGATCTCAACTCGGTTTGGAAATAGTCTTCGTTTTTGCAGCCATTTTGTTAATAATTCCTTTCATAATCGTCACATGAAAGCTTTGGGAAGAGCATAGTTAGGTTTGCCGGATAACATACATCTCTTGCCATGAATCTCCATTTAAAACTTTATTTTTTTTCAACTTGTTTTTTCTGTCGTGACCTTCTTTGTCTCCGTCTTGGTGGTACTCTCCGGTAGGGACACCACATAAATCATTATGAAATTTAACAAGATCCTTCGCCATGAATCACCTTTGGACCATCGACAAGCATCCTTGGTAAATCTGTAATCGCCCATCCTTTGTTGATTCGAAGATAACTCCATCACATAGATCTCAGTACATATTGCCACCCTCTTGTTAATCCCGACTTGGATCTCCAAGAAAACCATATGAACCAAAAAGGATCGACATCGCCTGAGATCTTCCTTTCTTCGCCGATTCCCACCGTGGGAACATAGAACCTCCGATAGATTAAACGTGGCTACTTCAAAAGTTATCTTCTTGTGGATCTCGGTTAGAATCATTCCAAAAATTTTAGATCGCCGCAAGAATTTTTTTTTAAAACACCGGAAAAAACCATTTGAATAAATGCTGGAAATCGCCTTTGAGTTATGCCGGGAATCGCCAGGAGAGAGACTCGGATGTTAATATACTCTATAAATTAATAACTTCTATAAAATAATAAAATTACATAATTCATGGGCCATAGGTTAGTATAAAATTTGATCAAATTTAATAAATTAATAAGATAATAATTATTTTGAAACTCTTATATAAAAATATAATCATAATAATATTATAAATTAATAATCATCAAAATTTACATATATATTTAAATAAGTTGATATATTTTTTTGTCAACAATAAACCACAACTGGCCGGCCTAATAGTCAAGTTCCTACATAATTTAAACGGTGAGACTCAATTCCTAGATGTACAAGTGGACTTACCACCGACCACTGGACTAAAGACCACTTGCAATAAGTTGATATATTATACTATGACTTTTTAAAAATAATTTTTTTTGTAAGTCCAAGTGTATAAAACAGTTGTTGTGTTGTATTTTTAAACTATGATGTTGTAATATAACATGTCATAAAAAATAAACAAAAAATTTTAAGTTTTCAAATTTTAATATGTATCATTTTTATTGTAATAATATTATAGGCTCTCGAAATAAAATAGTTGATATCATTAATCATCAATTTATCCTTTTAAAATAATTTTAACAACAAAAAATATTGTATTAATGATATTAATTTGCTAAATTAATAATTTTTCAAAGTCTCAATATTATTAATTTATAGAGGTTTAACTGTAACTTTTAACACTGATTTTTAATATGTATTTTTCTTTTTTTTGATTTATTTACAAAGGGTAAAATGTGTCTAAAATAATGGAAGAGAGAATAATAGGAGTATTTGAGTCTAACCTCCAACTAAACCAAAATTAATCCAACTTAACTCCGCCTAGTTATAGGTAGTTGGCGGAAATTCCCAAGTTGCTAACCAAAACTATTTCTCTGTCTCTTGACACTCATTGTTGAAATCGCGTTGCCTCAGACATAGACCCGCTAAATAAAACACCATGATTCATCACTGCGCCATTGCCAAACCCACTTTCTCAGTTTCTATTTCGACCCAGAAGCATCATCATTCCAATAACTTGCTGAATTTGGGTTTCAGAATTCGATGCGAATCCGGGGATGTCTCGTCACCCATGCGGATCAATGCGGTGTCCTTATCGTCAGAGATGGATGATTCATCGTCCTTGAAGAAGAATCTGATGGAGCCAGTTGGGAAAAAGAGTGAGCCTTACCCAGGAGGAATGCCGAAGATGGGTCCATACACTGGGAGAGACCCGAATGTGAAAAAACCTTCTTGGTTGAGACAAAAAGCACCACAAGGCGAGAGGTTTCAGGAAGTGAAAGAGTCACTATCTCGTCTTAATCTGAACACTGTTTGCGAGGAAGCTCAGTGCCCTAACATAGGCGAGGTTAGTATTTTCTGATCTCGAAGATTGTTAAAATGTATCGACCTCCATCGATTTTATGAATGAATTGTGGGTTTACTTGTTAGCTCAATCAACATTACTATAGACTTTTGGTATGTTTTTTCATTTAGAGGTATGTGAAATTAGCTTTTGATGGTGTGCAGTGTTGGAATGGAGGTGGTGATGGTGTAGCAACTGCAACTATCATGGTTCTTGGTGATACTTGTACTCGTGGCTGTAGATTTTGTGCAGTTAAAACCAGTAGAAATCCTCCTCCTCCTGACCCAATGGAGCCAGAGAACACTGCCAAGGCCATAGCCAGTTGGGGGTGCGTGGCTTTTGGTTTCCAATCTGAATAATTTGCTTAAAATGTGTTTTAGCTTCTTTATTGTTATTGTGATACTAAAAAGAAGAGCTTGACAAAGTGGCACATGAGAAATTTTATCCCAGCTCTGAGGAGAATCTTCTCACTTGTTCAGAATTGTTAATTAGATAGAAAAATGAAGATGGGAATGGAAATTAGATAATTGTGTCATTGCAGTCTCAAAAGTCGATGCTTAAGCATATGATCGGCGTAGTATGATATGCTCTCTTGGCGTTTTTATTTGTTGCAGTGTAGACTACATAGTTATCACCAGCGTAGACCGTGACGATATACCTGATGGTGGAAGTGGACATTTTGCGCAGACTGTTGAAGCTATGAAGGTTAGTGTAATTGCTTATTCAATATGTTATGGAATTATAAGCTTTATAAGAATCAAATATGCTCACTTTTTTCAGTTATAAGTTGTAGGATGTCTGTCCCTTGATCTCTTAAGTATACCATTTTGTGCATTTCTTGAATTTGGTTTCAGAGTGTTTGTAATATGAAAGTCTTTCGTGCACAGTTTGAAAATGTATATCTCATCTTTGTAGAGACGTAAGCCAGATATAATGATCGAATGCTTAACTTCTGATTTCCGTGGAGACTTGAAAGCTGTGGACACTCTTGTGCACTCGGGATTGGATGTTTTTGCTCACAATATCGAGACTGTGAAAAGGCTCCAGCGACTTGTGAGGGATCCTAGGGCTGGGTGAGTTTTGTTTTCTTGTTCTTCATCTTTGAATTGGTTATGGCATAGATGGGTTGATCAGTGAAGTGATCCTCAGTCACGGGAAGTCACACATGTCTCTTATTACCCAATCAGTTACAGTGAGCCATAGATGTTATGCATATCTACTTGTAGTAAATAATCACCTTTCTAATGGAAATCTCATGTGGAGGATGCAGATATGAGCAGAGTATGTCGGTTTTGAAACACGCAAAGATCAGCAAACCTGAAATGATCACAAAGACATCCATAATGCTTGGTCTTGGAGAAACAGATGAAGAACTAAAGGAAGCAATGGCTGATTTAAGAGCTATAGATGTTGACATTCTAACACTGGGACAGTATTTACAGGTAAAATAATAACCAAACATCATTCACAAAATTCCTATTTCCGGTACAGAAATATTCCAAATTCCGAAGAACATTATCAGTTTTAAACCCTTTCTTCTGTCCATAATGCAGCCAACCCCATTACATCTGACTGTGAAAGAATATGTCACACCTGAGAAGTTTAATTTCTGGAAAACATACGGAGAATCAATTGGATTTCGTTATGTTGCAAGTGGTCCACTGGTAAAGCCACGAACTAGCTCTTACTGTAGATCTTCTTATATCATCAATGATCAAACTATTCAAGAACATTGAAAACCAGAAATGTGCTTGCTTAATTTGGATT
This sequence comes from Lepidium africanum, assembly GCA_900406405.1. NCBI lineage: Eukaryota > Viridiplantae > Streptophyta > Magnoliopsida > Brassicales > Brassicaceae > Lepidium > Lepidium africanum. Next base: position 7,975 of record OVAX01000504.1, read on the forward strand.
TATATACTCTTGTAGGTAAGATCTTCATACAGAGCAGGAGAGCTTTTTGTGAAGACAATGGTGAAAGAAAGCTACTCTAAATCCTTGTCTTAATACCAACAATGGCTATCATAATGCCAAAAATGAAAGTTCAGACTCAATACGAAGCCTTTTTTTTACCTTTTTTTTTTTTTTTGTTACTTTCATTGACTTTATTTATTTTGTTAATCTACAAATTCATTGTGGATATAATTAATATTTTTTATATCATAAAATGCTTTCAACAATATCTGGAAAATGTGTCAAGATATTTACTGATTTGGATTCTCTATCTGAAACCACAAGTTCCTCATCCTTTGTAGTCTTACGTCTGACACGCGTGTCCTTTCTTTTATCCAAAAATAATCCGATTTCTATTTATTCAGAAATAATAATTAGCAAAATTAGTAATCACCTTAATCAAAAATTAATGATTTCATATAAATATATGAGGCGCTACATTTTTTTTTGTTTACTCTCACTTTCTTTTTAGATTTTTTTTTTCCGGCTAGGACGCAGATGACTAGCGGTTTCGCTCTGTCACCGGCGATCATCGTCGCTCATCGCCCTCTGGTATCGGATGATTGTCTCTCTGCTACCTTCGTTAATGGACGCAAAGCGATTAACTCGTCATCTTCTTTAGTCTTCGTACCAATTTCATTATCTGCTGCTTCCAATGGTCGAAGCAAATGCGCTTTCGGAATATCGCGAAAGAATCCAAAACCGACTATTCGCTGCGATATTGCTGTGAAATCGACGGCTTCTGTTGATGCGGACGCTGATCTTTCGTCGTCTACGTCATTGGAATTGGAGGAAGATGAGAAAGCAAAGGAGAAGATTGGGGCTAGGGTTAGGGTTACGGTGCCTTTGAAAGTTTACCATGTGGTTCGTGTGCCGGAGGTTGAATTGATGGGAATGGAAGGTTTAATCAAAGATTATGTCGTTCTTTGGAAAGGAAAGCGAATATCAGCTAATATGCCTTTTAAGGTACAGTTCGTGAAAGAAATTGAAGGTCGTGGTTCTGTTAAATTCTTCACGCATCTTAAGGAAGACGAGTTCGAGCTTCTTGATTCGTGATTTAATCAAAAAGGCAAAAATTTTCTTCTCTTTCCTTTTAGACTGAGAAATTAATCTTTTGTGAACGGTTTGTAACTACTTTTGTATACACTTTAGCAAATTATATGCATATATGTTTCAAACAATTTTGAATCCTCCATTCTTGCTTATGTTTCATATGTTAGGCTTAGAGGGGCTTAAAGAGAGTCAAAGCTATATTTGATGGGTTTAGTTCAAATCAACATCATTACATGTTCTTATCACAAAAAAAAAATCTATCAAAAGTGGGCATGATGAAGGTGTTAAAGAAACTCTGTAAGCGTTTTTAGATGACTCAAATCTTTGTTGTGTTTAGGACTCTAACCTAAAAGGAATGATGTCAAATGTTTTCTAGGTGCTGATAATCTACTGTGGAGTGAAGTTAAGTTGATGGTCTGTTTTGCGTTCTGTGATCTTAGTAGTAGAGTCTTTGAGTTTTAGTAGTAATGCTTATTCTTAGTTTTTAAATGGCACGAGAGTGTTAAGGAGTTGGTTCATGCGAATGTTTTAAGGTCAATGTGGAGCTCTATTGCTGCGACTCTTTGTTACAGCCATAGCCATGACTACAGAGTCGAAGATCTTTATAAGAGAGAAGTGGATCAATATGAGTAGGCTGATTCTTCTCAAAGTTGTGAGCATTTTGCTTGACTGAGATATAAGTTTTTATTTGGGGTTTATTCTCTCTACAGTCACGGTCTTCGGGTTGTTTTTTGGTTTGACTTCGAGTAGATAAGGTGTGCTTAACCGGATCGTACCGGGGTTTCTGATAATTATGAGTTTCCCCTGAAATCTATGAAAGATCAAAAAAATCAGAAAACTGAAGTTGAGCTTGTTGGTTACAAATAACGTCTGTAGATCGAACAAGCAGAGAAAAAATGTACGAAAATTATCTCTTATCAGTTTCTTCATGCTCTATGAATCTCAATTTCGCTTTCTCTCCCTTCCTTATCTCTCAGACACAATCATTCTCTCCCAACAAGCGTAACCTTCACACTCTTGTTGCTGTCTCTGCTAATTCCGACAACCTTGCCGCTGAAAATGACGGCAGAATGTCGACGGCGAAAAAAGGGTCTGGGACGACAGCGAGGGGAAGGAGATTACTCAAGGTTAGAGAAGATAAGAGAAAACGCGAATACGATCGTCTTCACGATTACCCATCTTGGGCCAAGTACTGCTTTCGACTTTTCTTTCTTTCTCTTTTGCACCCCAAGTGTTTGTGTTTTTGCGTAACTCACGAGAAAGCGTGAACGTTTTGGTTGATTGGGGAAAATATAAATACAGGGTACTAGAGAATGCGTGTAAAGATGATGAAGAGCTTCGAGCTGTTCTTGGTGATAGCATTGGAAATCCTGAGCTCATGAGAAAGAAGGTAATGGTATCTATTGTCGGAATTCTCTGTATATGTCCAGAGATTTGTATGTGTTGTCTCTATGGATTGTGAAGTTTGACATGTTGGTTTACTATCTATTTAGGTTGAAGAAAGGGTTAGGAAGAAGGGAAAAGATTTACAGAAGCAGAAGACTGGTTCTGTGCTTTCTTTCAAAGTTAACTTCAGAGAGTAAGAAACTTTTTTCCCACCTTGTTCATTGCTTTACTTTAATTTCTACATTCTGCAACATATATAACATAATACTACTTCACAATCCCCTTCCCTAAGTTACCCAACTGTTATATGATATTACTTGACCAAAATTCTTATTTTTGACATCTGCAGCTTCAATCCTGTTGACTCTTTCATCTGGTTTGAGCTCTATGGATCACCTTCAGATCGAGATGTTGATCTTATTGGAAGTGTAAGAATTTGATCTTCTTCTTGCTTCTGTTAACCCGTCGAGTCCTACTGTGATGACTCATTGCGTCTTCTAATCTCTTTCGTTTCACCACAATAAAATTCGAGTTTGTTAACAGGTTATACAGGCGTGGTATGTAATGGGACGACTGGGCGCTTTCAATACTTCTAATTTACAGGTTTGTTCATCAATTCTGTTACTTCTCCTTATGTATTGCCTATCTCACCGTAAATCCTAGTTGCTAACCATGTTTTCACTTCGCCTTTCCATGGTCGTCTCCATTGTGGTCTTAATGATGTAATCTAAATAATGATTGCAGCTAGCAAACACATCTATGGAATATGATCCTCTTTACGACGCAGAGAAAGGCTTCAAAGTGATGCCTTCATCGTTCCATGACATCAGCGACGTTGAATTTCAAGACAACTGGGGTCGTGTGTGGTAAAAATCTGTCCGACTTATCCTTTGTTGTGCAAACAACATCTACCTAAAAACTCTGTGACTAGTATGAACTTTACTTGCTCTGGTTGTTGCAGGGTTGATCTTGGTACTTCTGATATCTTCGCCCTTGATGTGCTTCTCAACTCTTTGACAGTTATGAGCTCAGAGTAAGCAACACGAGAACTTATTGTTTCCTATCATCTTTGATTGATTCTATCTCTGTTGCAGGAAACTTTAGTTTTTTTTTTTTTTTTTCGAAATTTCAGGTACTTGGGAATTCAACAAGAAGTATTTGGTGGTAAAAGAATGGGAGATTGGGAAGAGGGGATGACGAATCCTGATTTTGGGTACAAGTACTTCAAGATCTGAATCTTCTGAAAACAGTTTTGTTATATATATAGGCTTCTCGTTTGTGCTCTTAGCTTAACAGTGTGAGGAAAGATAAGCCAGATTGATACAACAGCCGATGTGGCTCTTTACACACCAAGTATGCTTGAAAACAAGAGACAGTACCGTGGAGAAATTGGCGAGCCGAGCAATGGCAAGACGCAATACGCGAGGGTTAGTTAGTCTTCCGTAGACTCTTTTTGTTAGCTTGGTAGAATTAGCTTGGTTTGTTAAACTTCACACTGGAACCAAATCCACATTCAAAACGTACGGAGTCATCATGATGAAACTTCTTGAAATGTTAGGTTGAGTTCATACATCGTCTTTGCCACCAAATTTCCTCTTCTGCATAGCCATAAAGCAATATATATGAGAAATAAAATGAAAGCCTTAAAGAGAAGTGAATCATTGAACTCTATTTGTCTGCTAGATGAAGTTTTACTCACCTTGCTAAAGAAGGAAGACAAGCCTTGATTTTCTCAAGTTCGACAAAGCAACGACTGTACCGCTCCATCCTGAATAGCAATAAGCATATAAGAGTTGCAAAAGAGAGTATTGCAATTGAAAATAACAATGCAAATAAGATTAAATCCCGAACCAACCTTTGCTCAGCCTCTATATCTACACCAACAGATGATGGAGCCGACAGCGATGAGTAAATTTGTGACCCATACATTCTTACCAGCTTAAGTAGCAAATCCAGGCAGACAGTCAAATGTCTAAAGACGGGAGAAACTGTTTAGAGTTTAAATCGACGACCATCGCATAAACTTTTAAAACTGAATCACTTACCTATCCATGTTGCTATTTAAGAGAGATGTTAAAAGGGGAAGAAGAGAGGTACAAGTATCCAGAGTCAAAATCTCAGGTCTCTCGTTCACTATAAGTAGTACATCCGCAACGACCTGTACCAAATAATATGATGGTTTGACAATTTTGTACATGGTGTTTATGTACATGAATAAGATAGGAAACAAGCAGACGTTGCTTACAGCATTATCAGCCATTTTCTCAATTGAACTTATCGAGTTTTTTATCTCATTTCTTCCCCAATAGCTGCGGACTACCTGCAAATTCGAGGAAACTATTAAGAAGGTAAACTAACTGTATGGAATAACTGAAGTATTACAGCTAGCATTCTAACTGGGACAGAACAAAATGCATTCTCATAATCTTTACTTTATTTGTGTTACCTGTAATTTTGCCAAACGAGAGTGCATAGAGCTGACAAATTGATCGTGTTGCCCAATTATGTCTGCAACTATATCTTCTTCACTAGCAGAAGCGATTCCTTGATCAACTGACACATGGTTTCCTCTCTGTGTGAGCTGTATGAAAGGAAATAATGTCATCACTATCTGTGTAGAAACCCGAATAGAAGTATGACCAGATGAGATGTTGAAGACTACTAAACGGGAAATTTTATGTCTACCAACACGCTGAACATGCAAGACCGGTTGTGAAACTGAAAACAAAAATTTGAGGCTATTACTGTGTTAGGAGGGCGAACGTTTGGTGCAATCATATTTCCACCAGAAGAAGTTGAAACAGGGCCCTCAAAGTTAGAAAATATTCCTCTTCTTTCCCTATTCAGAATGAGGGAATGCGATCTTCCTAGTATTTGTCAAGGCAGATAGACAATGAGAATCTTTTTGTACACGCATGAAAAGGAAAAAACATATAAAGCTGACGGGGAAAAATTACCTCCTCTTCCACTTTCCGTAGGACTTGGATCTCTATTGGCATTATAGCTAATCAAGTCAGCTGAAATGAAGAGTTAGTTAGCTTGGAACTGAGAACAGCAACCGGAAATATAGAACGACAAACTGAATAAGAAGTTGGCCAACAAGACATATCGTACTAAAAGACAACATATCTACCTAAAGAGTTAGTTAGCATAGAACTGAGAACAGCATCCAGAAAATTCTATAATATAGGACAAACTAAATAAGAAGTTGTGCCAACAAGACATATCGTTCTAAAAGACAACATATCTACCTAAAGACTCGTACACCCAAGTCAATCAGAATATCAGTAAAGTGTTCCTCAGATTTACGACGCCCAGAAAGTTACACAATATCAAATGCCATTCATTTATGCTCTAAAACAAAAACGTACGATGAAAAGGCAATTAAACATACAGTTTTTTTCATGACTGCTTGGAGGTGATCTCACCAGTGATCTGGAATTAAACCTTCTAAATCCCCTGTATCTATTATATTTTCTCTCAGCTGTATCCCATGTGCCGCCTTCGTCACTAGGATATACATTTCGATCCTGTAAATTACTTGGTTCTATAGGCTGAGACTGAGACCTTTCAAGAAGCGTACCAGTTGGTAGATCTGGCTCATTTCTGCTGCTCGACAGCTTTCGAGAATCAGCCGCCTTTGACTGCAGTGAATACGGCATAGTTCTTCCAATAATGTCAAGTTCTGCTCTGGATTCCGATGCCTGCTCAATTATTGGGTCCGTTCTGGGGACAATTACTGGAGAGTGATCCTCCTTATATAGTGCTGGAGGATTCACCTTTGGGTTAACTTTACCAATATACCTCTTCGCAGCTGCAGAAGTAGGGACAACTGTAGGAACATCGGAAGCAACTTTGGAAGCACTGGTTACGGTGACCTTATGAGCAGAGTCTGATATACTTGCGTTGGCTTCAGCAAGCAGCAGACAAACCAAGAAATTATATACCATTTATAAGCAGCGATATTATAGCAAAAAGAAAACAGAGGAAGAAAAAAAAAAGAAAAAGATACAACATACATGACAAGGTTCTCGACTCTTTTACTGCGTCTGAGCTATGAGTAACTGACAACCTTCCGAGAGGCCTTGGTTCCTTTAACAAAGCATCTGAACTTTGAGATACCGATGACTTTCCAGTAGACTTTGTTTCTTTTAGCAAAGGATCCGAGTCTTGAGAAACTGATAATCTTCCAAGAGACTTTGTTTCCTTCATTAAAGGATCCAGTTTCTGGGAACCATGCAACTTTCCGAGAATAACCTTTGAGCTATTATCGTTCAGAACTGCTTGATCTCTGCCTGAGCCCGATGTTTTTTCTGGATGAGAATTAGCTTGCGTGGTACCTCCATTCATAGGCTCGGTACGCTAAGAATGTCATTAGAAAATTAAGTCGAGCTTAGAGATTAAAATTACAGAGCATGCCAAACATAACAAAGGATGTAGGGAGCGAAAAGAAATACCGAGAGGTCTACAACCCACACGCCTACACAATTTTGATTGTAAGAGCAACCAAGAAGCTTTCCCTCGTGAACAGTCATATCCGACAAGTTTGACCATCCAACATCCACTACATCATGACATCTTATTGGCTCCCATGAGAAAATCTACAATTAGCATGGAAGTTAGTTAAGAAACGACAGCAAAACATGTAGATTAAGAATGCAAAGGAGTGAAATATAAGAATTAGATCCTTCAAAGATGGATTTTTAATGTTATTATATATCTAACTGAGACATCTAAGAGAATTTACCTTGAGACTTTCATGCAATCCACACAGCACACTTTTCCCGTTTGGATTAAAGGTCAGGCACCGGACGCCAGTAGTCTAAAGAATGAGATTGATAAAAAGGTTCATGAAAGATCGAATACCAGTAATTTGACTCGGCGCATAAATGGAAGTAGTACAGATAAAAGATGATACCTCAGTTCCACCAGAACCGATAAGCTCGAAAGTTTCAAGGTCCCAGAATTTAACAGTCTTATCAGCTGAACCTATAACCACAGGCAATGATCAGAATTCACATTAATATTTACGTAAACGATGGTAAACAAGAAATAGCCACTATTGGAGAAGATGTGAATTATGAAAGAAGATAATCCTACAGTTAATGATGTCCAGGTTGGTTAAACCATGTACTTATGTTAATGATACTCTTAGCTTTTAAAGTAAATTAGGTATCTATGTCACCTGAAGTTTCCCTAGAAAGTGTGATATAGACCTGTTGCCAGCAGAAGTAAATTAGGGTTCAGTGCTATAAAGTTTCCCTAGAAAGTGTGATGCAGACCTGTTGCCAGCAGAAATTCGTGGGGATGAAAATCTAGACTCTGAATTTTCCCTTCGTGACGCTTAAACTCATGTAAGAGTTTTCCAGCTGTCAAATCCCACACCTGGTGAAGGCAACCCACATATCAGACCTAACATTAAGAGAAAAAGCAATAACTACAGGTAACATGGTTTTCAAAATAACAAGTACAGTAAGCAGTACAAACTGTAAAATGAAACAAAATGATAATCTAAAACACAAAAAAGAGGCTGGCCAAGTAATGGAAGTATCCAAGTTGATCAGATACTGTGCGTCTATTCTTCCATCAACTAAATGTTTTCCCCGAGGGTTATAAAGTCAGCTACAGAGAGGTGATATTAAATATCCGCATGTTCTCTTCCACACACAAAGAGCCTATTCTTGAGATATTTGCCCATTAAAATACATGAGGGAAGACAGATTAAAACAAAAATGTAATCCTTTCATATAGGACTACCATCTCTCAGCAATAGTTTATATCTATTCAACAAAATGTGGAATTTTTCTCCAGAATATTTTTGAAATAAAAAGAAACTGAACTCTATCAAGTTGGCTCGCTAGCTGTTGTCCTCCCCAAAACATACTAAGACTGAGAAAACAACCAATGGAAGGAAGAGAGCTACAAACCTTGACTATATTGTCTTCTCCTCCAGATACAACCCAACGACCATCTGGGGTGAATCTAAGTACATTGACCCCTCGAGTGTGACCCTTATAAGTATGGATGCAGCTCTTCTTTCTTATATCCCATATCTTAAGATTTGTGTCTCGAGAACCAGAAGCAAAAAACTCACCAAAGGGGTGAAAATTTACAGATATGCAATTCGACCTGTGACCAGTGAGAGTTCTGACAACTACTCATAGATGCAACCAAGATACCATATTCAGTAAATAAAAGAGCGGTGCGGCTGTCTAACAGATGAAAAGCATTTAGATTATCATAACTAGTTAACTTACCCTTTGCCTCCTCCAGATCCCAGAGTTTGATTGTACCACTAGCAGCTCCTGCTGCTACTAAGCCTTCTGAAGCATCAAACGTTACTGAATCAATTCCGCTCGAGTGACCATGCAAGCTCTGACCACAAACATCCACAAGTAAATATTCAGATAGAAGATCTTCCGAACCGCTCAACTCCATTATATCTAAAGTGTGCCACAATTCCGCTAAAACTAACTCATAATCTACCAAGGCATTGTGCAATATAAGCAATGTAGGGAGAAGTACGAACTGACCTGAATGGCGTTGGGCTTACCGATAGCCCATAGATTGACATTGTGATCTTCCCCTCCTGTCACGAGAACCCTCGAGGACTTCCTCCCAATCTTAAGACAATTAACAGCAGCAGAATGAGCCACAAATTCCTCTTTGGAATTCCAAATGTATCACACTAGTTAAGGCTAAGCAAAATTCTCAAACAAAACTCTAGTCAAAGTAAGAATCTAACTAGAAGTCTCAAATTTAGAGAGACACGGATAATGAAAAGTCACTATTAAGACGCAAAGCATAAAGTTAAGAAGTGCATGCGGATCTCGTGACCCAAAGCTAAGTGTAGCAGAATCAAGCACGGAACTGGAGTTAATCAATGGTTCCCACAATTTAACCCTAAAGATGAAATCAGAGATAATTAGTATAAACAACGAAAAGGATACGGAGCTTGTAGGCGCGCTTGGTGTTCATGGCGGAAACGAAATCCTTACATCAGCTAACATTCAGAATTCCACTCTCGAGCAGATAGAAACCTCGAAAATTTCAGAAAATTCAAAGCACCTTAAGATCTCCGCTTCTCAACGGGTGACCCACAGCAATCACAATCTGAAATCTCGAGATAGATCATTTAAGGAAACAATCCGGAGAGAGATGAAGAAAAGAGATCATACCAACAACTTTAAACCTTCAACTCCAACAAAATCCAAAAGGTTATATACAGCTCCGGAATCAATATTAGGGACTGAAAATTGAATCGTAACAAATGCAGGTTGAAGAACAGTATCTTGCAGACAAAGTTGATGCTCCCTTTACGAAGAAGATGAAAATGGAGTTGTTGGATGAGTTTGAATCACTAAGTAAGTTTTTCTCTCTAATGGCGAAGTGAAGAGAGAGAGAGAGAGAGAGAGAGAGAGAGAGAGAGAGATGTGAATGATACACAGAGACAAGGAAGCAGAGAGAAAGGAAGCTACATTATTTTATTATTATATTTACCCTTTCTCTATTCAAATTCCAATTTCATTTTTTCAAAATTTCAAAATTCATTATTCATATTTACAATATCAATTTATCAAGTCAACTTTCTGTATTTGATTTACCGCCAGAATTTCACGGCCATGGTATTATTACTTTTTATAGTAAATTTTACACTGAGTCAAAATAACAAGTGTTATATGCAAAAAAAAAAAAGAAGAGAAATTGTAAGAAACTCATGTACAGTAAGCAGTGTAGGAGTATTTGTTAAATCAAAATTTGAAATTTATTGTCGGTGCTTAAGTGCAATTAACGGGTGATTGTCGTTTAAAAAAGCGTAACCGGTTTGCTTTGGTTTTATAATCGGTTTAATCGAATTCGGTACATCTACAATCCGCGACATTTTGGCGCCATTGTCTCTCTGCCTTGGCTTTCGAAATAGCTTCTAAATTACACACACTCACATACATAAAGCTAGATGATGGAATGGAATTTATAAAAGCAGATACAATAAATGGGTTACAGGAAGAAAAAAGCTAAGCAGATTAAGCAAAAGGGGCCGATACAAAGGATTAATGGACCATAATGATGGTTAATGAAAATGTTAAAAAGGAAAACTTGAAAAAAACAGAGAAAGGACTGTTGATGAGATGAGATCAGCCGATGTAGATGTGTATCTTGAGGGCGAGAAGGAAAACACAGACAAGAGAGAAGTAGAGAAGAGAATGGATGATAACAGAGACAGCACTTGTCTGAAAATTACCAAACTCAACGTATCTTTGTCTTCCAGGCAACTGAAACAGAAGTCCTGGCGTTAACAACACGAAGAGTATCACCGTCACTAGCACTGGTCCCCAATCCGACATTTTCTCTCTATCTCGATCTCGATCTTGATGATGATGAATGATGATGGCTGCGATATCAATGAGGAAAATGAGAGTGTTGTTTTATAGTCATTGGAGAGAGAGAGATTGGAGGAATTTGTGAAGGTGGTGGGTCGGAGAGTCGATTGTTGAAGTAATTGTGGATTCTCTTTCTTTTTCGTTGTGAGGGTTTACTTGTGAATCAGGTTTTTATTTTTTTGGGGAATTGTAAGGTTCTTTCTCCAAACTGTGCACCTTACATGAAATGTAATAAATACATAATCTAATATAATATCTTATAAGAGGAAGAGCCTTGGTATAATGGAGAAATCGATCTGAAAAATTAGGTTCGGCTCCAATCTAACAATTTTATTTTATTGGGTAGTTTATAGAAATACATGTGAATCGGGTGTCTTATCAGTTTTCGGATACCTGAAAAAATTAAGATATTTTTAGATTCAGATATTCGGGTTATTTTTGGGTACTTTGATATTTATCTGATATTTTGTTATTTGAGTATTTTGAATAATTTTTGGTTCTTCAAATTTGGATTTGAACCAACATGAAACTAAACTAAAATAATATCTTACTAGAATTATACCCACGGGATTTGGTTTTTTTTTTCAATTTTTTGTTAGTTTAGTTTTGTGGATCCGTGTTGATGTTTTGAATATTATTTTCGAGATGTTGTTTTAAAGGTCCTAAACGCAAACCGAAATCAACCCGAAATAGACCAAACTCGGTAAATTACCCAAATAGATCTTAAATCGATGTATATGAAAAACTAACCTAACTCGAATCGAATGAAAACAAAATCAATAACCAAATTTTAGCTTTTTAGATTTTTTTATATTAAATCTTTTTAAATTTTGAATTTTTATACAAAAATACATAACTCTGAACTCGATCAATACCAAACCGAACTCTGTTCAAAAATTTAAAATACCCAAATAAACAGCCTACCAAAATACTAAATTAGAGAAACTGAACTCAACAAAATACCAAAGTAAGTCCTAGATATATGTATCCAAAAACCGAATCTAAACCCGAACCGTAACTAAATCAATAACCGATTCTTTGTACCCGACTTTTTTGTATATTAAATTTTATTTTTTTGGAGATTGATCTATTACATCTTTATTGATTTTGAATTTTGTATAGAAATTTGCAACAAAACTAATTTATTCCTACTTTTAAAAGTTGTCATGAATCATATGTTAATTTTATCATAAAGTTTATAACATAAGTCAAAATAAAATTGTCTCCCACTTTAACATGCAAGATATGGGTCTAAAAGTTCTTCATCTGAAATGGTGGAACCAAAATTAAATCGACCAAAGTTTTAGATAGTCAAAACCTATTATTTATAAGTGGCTAAAAATGTTTTCTTGTTCGAATTCAATTTTAAATGTCGTGCAGCTGATATTGTTAAAAATTTATATTTTGGTTATAAATTGGTTTTATAGAACTATAAGATAATATTTAATTTTGAAAGAACTATCCAGAATGACAATAACTCGTAAGGTTCATCTGTATGAAAGTAAAGAAAAATAAAAGCTGTTTCATATGGATTTTGCTTTGACTAAAAGCCTAAAACCATTATATTATGGTCTTATCTCAGCTAATGGTCCAAGAACAAGAGACGTGACCTTCTTTTTTTATATTATTGTTTTAAAACTTTCCGAAATTTTCCAACGGTAACTTTCATCAAACTTTTCCATAAAATCAACAACAACAAAACTAACGTAAATAACCACATTAATCTCGTTCTTAAATTGTTCATAATTTTGTATTTTATTTATTAAGATTATGTAAGAAAACAGAACTAAATTAAATTAGATTTAGCAAGTGGCATTTAGATAGACTTGCACGTCGAGGGATCGAGTCCTGTCGCTTGCATTATGCAGGAACTCGGCAATTGAGCCAGCTAATTGTTGACGAATGTTGACAAAAAAAAAAATTAAATTAGATTTAAATCTTGTCTTCATTCAATTATCAGTTATGTCCAAGACCTTGGCTTTTGTCGATGTCTGATTTAAAAAGTAACCAGATGGAGTAATCAAGCTAAGAATTTGAGGGGCAAAATGGTAATAAGCACATTTTATAGAACTCTCTGAACTATTAAGCTTCTTCTACTACAAGTACAAGCAGTGTATCGTCAACCATCTTCACACTCTGTTTTCTCAAAGAGAGCTTTCTTGTGCAGAGATGGCGAAAAGAGAGAAACATGAGACGGTGAAGACGTCAATCCTTTTGATGCTGATTACATCAATGGTTGTTATACCAGTCGAGTCTTCAAGAACAGTCAAAAAGATTGGTGACGTTGACGGCGACGATTCTGAGATCTTCCGAAGACATTTGCTTGCTAATGGTCTCGGTGTCACTCCTCCCATGGGGTTTGAATAACTCTTTGTCTCTCTTGCTCTTTGAATTTGACTATTGATTCCTAAAATTGGGTTTTTGAAATTGAGAAATGCTTTTTTTCGTTCGGTTTGAGGTGTGACTAGTCGTTGACCAAATTCTAAAAGAATAAGAGAAAGAAATAGCTTGAATTTGAGTTACATATTCTGAAACTTTTGTAATGATTTGACTTTTTTTAATGTACTGGAATGTGTTTTTGATGATGTTTGAATGAAGTTCAATGTAATGGTGTTGCAGGTGGAATAGCTGGAACCATTTTAGCTGCAACATAGATGAGAAGATGATCAAAGAAACTGGTATAGTATCAATTTTACTAGATTCTGATTTAGTCTTGTAACTGTTGATATCTGTTATCTTAACAAACTGTCAATTTGATGTTTGTAACAGCTGATGCTTTGGTTACCACTGGCCTGTCTAAGCTTGGTTATAACTATGTTAACATTGGTATGGTTCTAACCCAGACCATAGATCGAATATTCATTGTTTAATGTTTCATCAGTGAGATTGCTCAAGAATAATAACTTCATGAGTTATTGTTCAAACCTAATTGAAATCCTGGTTTGTTCCTCAGATGATTGCTGGGCTCAAATCTCTCGTGACAACAAGGTACTGTCATGTCTTTGTGTTTCCTGCTTCTTTGTCTTGGTCTGCAGTCTACTAGATTTTAACTTCTCCAAATCTCTTTTTCAGGGAAATCTGGTGCCTAAGAAGTCCACTTTCCCTTCTGGTATTAAAGCACTTGCAGATTATGTTCACAACAAAGGCCTTAAGCTTGGGATTTACTCAGATGCCGGGTAAACTATTATTGCTTTTGTGTGTTGGTTATAGTTTTGAAGATTGGAGTGATGACTTTTACAATTTTATTACACTTGACAAAAATACACATTGGCTTCATAATTGTTTTGGTTTATAGGTATCTTACCTGCAGCAAAACTATGCCGGGTTCTTTAGGCCATGAGGAGCATGATGCCAAGACATTTGCAGAATGGGCAAGTCTATGTCATTCTTGCTTTCTGACACTATATTCATCTCAAATTCTGGTCCCTGACTTTACTTTCAGACGGTAAGTAGTAACAATGTTTGGCTCAAACTTTCAGGGAATTGATTACTTGAAGTACGACAACTGCAACAATGATGGCTCTAAACCGACTGTCAGGTATAAGTGATGATACCAGTTGAGTTTTAACATATGGAATTCACATACACTGCTAATAACGGATTGATGATACAATTCAGGTATCCAGTGATGACCAGGGCTCTGATGAATTCTGGCCGTCCCATCTTTCACTCCTTGTGTGAATGGTATATATCATGCTCTCTCTCAAAGAATCATTGCATCGATTCTTCTATGGACTTAAGAGTTTGAACTGGTTTTTTTTTTATCAGGGGAGATATGCATCCAGCTCTTTGGGGAGCTTCAGTAGGAAATAGTTGGAGAACTACTAATGACATCAAAGATAATTGGCTTAGGTGAGAAAAGGATAGTGAGATGTTATAAAAGTCTCGGAAATTTCCTGATTTAATAGTGTTTTTGCTTTTTACAGTATGATCTCAATAGCAGACATGAATGAAGTCTACGCTGAGCATGCAAGGCCTGGTGGCTGGAACGGTACTATGAATACACCAGCAAGAGAAAAGTGTTCAAGTTTCTTGCAGATTTTGTGAAGGATTTAGAGAAAATTTATGAGGAGTGTTATGACTTTGTTGTTGGTTGCAGACCCTGATATGCTTGAAGTGGGAAATGGAGGGATGACGAAAGACGAGTACATAGTCCATTTTAGCATATGGGCAATCTCAAAGGTAAGTTAATTCCCAAAATAGATAACTCTCTTCAATCAGAATCTATGAAGTCTGAAACCAATGCTGTATATGTACATCACAGGCTCCACTTCTACTTGGTTGTGACATAAGAAACATGACCAAAGAAACAATGGACATTGTTACAAACAAGGAAGTCATTGCGATTAATCAAGGTACTTAATTACTGTTTAGCTACCATATAACTCCTTTAACCTATGTTTATATATATGCACATATAAAAAGAAAAGAAAATGTTTCTTGTAGATCCACACGGTGTTCAGGCCAAGAAGGTTAGAATGGAAGGCGATCTCGAGGTCAGAATAGATCTACATACTAGACATTTACTTTTCCTTTTATCCAAATGTTTTTTTTGTCTATAACAGACAGATGTTTTGGTGATTAAAATGGGAAATGGATTTAGGTTTGGGCAGGGCCATTGTCAGGTTACAGAGTAGCTTTGCTTCTGCTGAACCGTGGACCATCACGAACTTCAATTACTGCTCTTTGGGATGATATTGATATCCCTGCAAATAGCATCGTTGAAGCCAGAGATCTATGGGAGGTATAGTATACATACATCAATGCATATTCTGTCAACTGTAGATATACATACTTGCATAAACCAAACAGATTAGAAACTCAGATCATTTTCTCTTCTGATGAATGTGTTTGTTGTGTGATATGAAACCAGCACAAGACATTGAAGCAAAAGTTTGTAGGGAACTTGACAGCAACAGTTGATTCTCATGCATGTAAGTTGTATGTTCTCAAGCCTGTTGCCTGAAACATATACATAAAGAGAGAGAATCTGTGTGTGTTCTCCAATTATTCTGTAAAAACAATAAGGATTTGTCTCCAATTGGGCCTCAAGTTATCCCCCAATAAAATGTTTTACATTGATTTGGTCAAAATGAGAAAGATTATCTAATCTCGCATTAATCCTAAAATTGGGTAGCCAATGAGTTACGGATAGAAATCCGCGTGTCCATAATGATGATTGATGAACTTTTTACTTTTAGTTATTGTTGCGGACGGCACACGTCACAATGTCATATCACTTGTGCGTTGGTCCTCATGAAGAAGCCAATTTTGACATCATCTCATTAACCTAAGACTTTGCCTTAAAGTGTACTCCTTCTGACCATCATTGGTTTTTAGTCTAGATTATTCCAACTCCAATAATATTACACGGTAGATTTTTCTTAGTTTGAACTTTCAAGTTCTTCTCCGGTCTATGTTGGTTGTTGTTCTCTTAGATGTCAGGTTACTTCTTATTTTTGGTGGTTTTGCCTTTTATCTCCACTTTCAAAACCTGATGATATAGGTCTGATGTCTATTTTTGGTTTATGTCGAGACATCAATTAGTCGGATTATATTTAATTTATAGAATGTAATTTTGTCGGATCAAAATTATAATTCTTCATCTTTAAAGTACTCCTGGCATTATCTTTGATCTAGTTTCGACCTAATGCTTTTGATTAGGTTTGTAATTTTCGAAATTTTGTTCTTAGTAGTTTATTCAAAATTAGTATCCGATATTCGTGTTTGTATCTAAATTCTTTATTTTAGAGTTAGATTTCGAAGATATTTTTGTTTTTCGTCGGTTTATAGCTTTTATATATATATGTATAGTTTTTTGTAAACTTTGAACAGTATGATTAGACATTCAGATACCACTTATATATACAGTCGGAAAACATACTCAATTTTAATTAATATTAAGAACAAATTATATAGGCGTGGCCACTGACACGTGGGACCATAGTATTGGCTCATCAGAGAAACATTACATTTCAAGTTGTGTGTGATTTGTGATATAAATAAATAATCTGTAATTGTATTTCAGAAACAAAATATCCGATTGAATCTACTAAAGTCCAATGCGATAATGACAATGAAAACCTAACCATTTATTGAAACGCGTGAAGAATTCTGTTTTTGTATTTTGGATCTAAATGGCCTTATCAGAATTTAATTCTTTATTCATAACTAAAAGTAGATCACTCCAAATAATCTTGTTTGTACTAAGTATGTTCAATGTAGTATTCTACAGAAACAGAGTATGAAATATTATTAATTAAGGTTTTTTTGGATCGTCTTAGCTGTTAAATTTTAACTGGTTAAGAGTTAACTAAATCTTCTACCTGCACAAATCGAAAAATAAAATAAAAAATCTGAAAAGAAAACGACCCACTTGCTATGGAGTCAACTAGGAGATTCACTGTGTTGTGTGTGTGTATATATATTTAAAGAGATCGACATGATTCCACAGTTCCCACTTCACAATCCACATTTATTACAGAACCCATCCTTCATTTTTCTTGAATCTCTTTCTCACTGTCTGTTTAATAGCCACTGAGAGAACCAACAACAAAATTTTAATCAAGCAATGGTTCTTGGTTTCTTCTTCAGAATCATCACATTCACTCTGACTTTGACTCAGATTGTTTATGGGTTTCAGAGTCGAATGTTGATGAACAATGGACTTGCTCTTTCTCCGCAAATGGGGTTCGATTCTTTTCATTTTTGTTCTGTGCTTTTATATGCTTGACTCACAAGTTATTTACTTGTTATGATTACTCTCTGATCAGATGGAACAGCTGGAATCATTTTCAGTGTAATATCAATGAAACTCTCATCAAACAAACTGGTGAACTACTGATTTGACTAAATCGAAACAAATCCGATACAAGATTGATTGATTGATTATACTAAGCTTAACCATTTGAGTTTCTCCGCAGCTGATGCAATGGTTTCAACCGGTCTTTCTGCAATAGGTTACAAGTATATCAACATAGGTAATAAAATAATAAAATAAAAAAGGCAGATATTGGAGTGGTTGTTACTCTTTTCTTAATTATTGTGTTCTATTTTTCTCTGTGTTTATAGATGATTGTTGGGGGGAACTCAAGAGAGATTCTCAGGTACTTAAATAAAGACCATGATCCATGAAAGACATGTTTTGTTTTTTAAGAGTGTTTTAAGTAAATCTAAGAAGGAAACTGAGATGTGTTTTGGTGTTTATGATAGGGGAATTTGGTTGCCAAAGCATCAACATTTCCTTCAGGAATCAAAGCTTTATCAGATTATGTTCACAGTAAAGGGCTCAAGCTTGGGATCTACTCTGATGCTGGGTATATCTCTCCCTACACACAAGAGACTTTATGTTGTAAAACCAAAAATATTGTTAAGATGTCTTTTTCTTTGTTTCTAGGACTCTTACCTGCAGCCAAACCATGCCAGGTTCACTTGGTCATGAAGAACAAGATGCCAAAACATTTGCCTTATGGGTATGTATCTATGTATGTATGTTATATCTGAACTCGTATTCTTTAACCTTGAAGCTGTGTGTTTTCATTATGGTGAATCCAACAGGGGGTTGATTACTTAAAGTATGATAACTGTGAAAATACGGGGACTAGTCCAAAGGAGAGATACCCTAAGATGAGCAAAGCTCTGATGAATTCAGGAAGACCCATATTCTTCTCTTTATGTGAATGGTAAGAAGACTAATTAAGAATAAGACTCACTTAACTTTGGTCTGGTAAAATACTAAAGAAAAATAAGTGCAGGGGACAAGAGGATCCAGCAACTTGGGCTGGAGCTATTGGCAACAGTTGGAGAACAACCGGAGATATCCAAGATAATTGGACGAGGTTTCTCTTAGTTTATCCCAATCTTAGTAATACAAGAACTTGAAGACAATTCTCATTCTTATATCTGCTTATTAGCATGACAACGATAGCGGATCAAAACGATCGATGGGCATCTTACGCAAAACCAGGATCATGGAATGGTAAATAGTTAGATGCTAGCCAATCTCATTGAAGTACTAAGAAAGTAAAATATAATGGGTGTTATGGGTAAAACTGAAACAGATCCAGACATGCTCGAAGTGGGAAATGGAGGGATGAGCAAGGAAGAATACAGATCGCATTTTAGCATTTGGGCATTGGCAAAGGTATGAATGTTCTCTTACCTAGAAGCCTTTTTCCTAAACAGTGTATGAATGTTTCCCTACGTGCAGGCTCCTCTATTGATAGGGTGTGATCTTCGATCCATGAACAAAGATACCTTTGAGCTACTTAGCAACAAAGAGGTGATTGCTGTTAATCAAGGTAAACAATATAGAAAATTTCTTAACCACCTCTCACTATCAGCTCATAAGAAACCCAAAAGTGATAAGAGCTTGACCTGTTTAATCTTCAGACAAACTTGGAATCCAAGGAAAGAAAGTCAAAAAAGAGGGTGATCTTGAGGTAATATCGTTTTATGCAGAATACAAACAATATGAACATAGTAGACACATAACACATGTGGTGCTATGCAGGTATGGGCAGGTCCGCTAAGCAAGAAACGAGTAGCGGTCATTCTATGGAACAGAGGATCAGTACTTGCAAATATTACAGCTCTATGGGCTGACATTGGCCTTGGTTCATCAGCTATTGTTACTGCTCGTGACTTATGGGCGGTATATTCTGATAAACCATGCATAAAATGGAATTATATTTCCTTACTACTACTGCTAATACTACTACTCACACCTGAAACCTAATCATGAACTATGCTTATGATGAATGCAGCATTCGACACATTCCCCTCTTAAAAAACAACTCTCTGCCTTAGTGGAGCCTCATGCCTGCAAGATGTACGCTCTTACAATACGCAAGGCATAAGATTCTGATCTACTGCAACTAGAGTCCAAGGAAGTGTCCTATCAGAAAATCCACACGATTGTACCAGAACATCTTATAGTTTAATCTTGTATTTACTATGCTAAATATGAGATACCAGCATCACAAATACTCAATCCAGATAACATAATAATAATAAGAAGAATTATGAGTTTCAAGTCAAAGCGACAAATTTCAGATGTTGAAAAAGTTTTCAACTATATGTATAACAAGATAACAACCAGGATTATTTTTCCAAGCGCAAGGCAGAGATTTCTACCACCCACTTGGAAGTGGCAGATCATTTTACTTTTCAGCCATAAACAATTCGAAATCATTGTGCTTGAACATGAGTTTTCCCAGCCAGGAGGCAGCTGACCCTTCATGCCTCTTTATGTTCTGTTCATCTGAAGTCAATGGCATGTTCCAAACGCAGCCGGAAAGCTTGGAAGTCACAACTCCGAAAGCAGGAAGCTCAACTTTCCTCTCTCGAGGATATGTTTCTGAGAATCACAAAGATAAGTAGTTAAGCACAAAGAGTAACCTTTAACTGTTGTTTTTGTCTTTAGTTTTCAGAGCGAAAAGGAAATACCTGGAAAGGTGGGTGTCAATGAATGATATGTGAGGAAAGAGACAGATAAAGCCTTCACACGCATTTCTGGAATTTGATATATTGGAGACCTATAAATATTCATCAATCAACTTCATTTCAGCCTAAACGTTATTTCATATAAAGAAACTATTCATGTAGATCAAGCGCCCATTAAGTAGTAATCCAACAATTATTCAAGAACATATGAAACCTTCAAAGGATAGGGCTAAAGCTAAGAGGATAATAAGAGAAATTGACATACCAAGCTACAGAAAACCAACTGTTCTCAGAAAGATCAGAGCTTGTAAGACTATTCAATCCATGATGCTGCTTTGCGAGTTCAAAAACCTTCAACAAAAACAGTATTTCCTCATATGATAAATGAATTACTACAACCTCTAAAGACAGATCTAAGGAACAGAACATCTAAGGGAAGCACAAAGAAGAGCATAACATACCTTCAGGTGAAGAGGAGGCCTTTCATCAAAACTAAATGTCTCATTGAACTCCAAATAAAGGTAGCAGTTCGTACCAAAGCTCCTAAAAATTGAGAAACGGGAAAAACACAAAGACATTATAAAGCAATTATACGACTCTAGTTAACGCACATGAATTCACAACAAAGCAAAAAAGGAGAACTCAAAATCGAGAATCGAGTACCTTGAAGAGGATCCATCGTCGAACGGTTTGTTCGTGAAGATTTGAATTGCGGAGAGGGTAGGAACATAGTACTGAGTAACTTGCGGAACTGAGTTCGTCAGCGTAAGAGGAACGCCTTGAGCATAATAGCTCCATACTTCATAGGCAGACCAAAGGTCTTTCAGGGCAATGTGAGGCTTTCTCACTTCTTCTGCTTTCACTCCACTTGAACATGGCGAAGCCTGACCATTCTGCGTGGATATTTTTAAATTAGGGATTGCACTTTATACGTTTTTTCTTACATTCAAAAAACGTATTATTACTTGCTCCTTAAGCAAGTCCTTTTATCATCTTTTCATCTTTAGTTTGTTTCTTAGTCGGCTTGATCTCGGTTTTTAAGCCTATTAATGTTGTCTTTTGGTCTATTACCAGATCCAGTTCATGTGGATTTGGTTTCTATCATTGTAATCTTTTGATGCTTCATCTTAAAAAAAAATCACGACCCGATTATATTACTCGGGTCCATGGATCCGGGTTGGAAAATATTTAGATATAAGCCCCTCTGACTATCATTTATTACACAAATCGACCCAATGTTTTGATTTCTTCCATTACTGTTCAAGAGATACTTATCACTTATTACCACCTATATTATCATCTTAAGCTTAATTTTACTTATTGACATTTGTTAATTTTACAAAAGATTTCATACCAGTACGAGCATTAACAAAAGAGAAACAAATATATCATAAAATACGAATTGAATTTCTAACACGAAAATCTATTTTTAAGTTTATCCATCACCATCTTAAAGCGATTGTTTTAACGTTGGAGTTGTGTTTAAGAAAACAAAATCTCCTATATATATGAACTTATTCAATTGGAGTTGTGATTGAGTGCACTATAATTCTGAATTCATCTAATAAAATAGATAAGAAAATACGTGAAAAAATTACCTGAGTATGAAATTTAATCGAGATATCAGGAGAAATGTGTTTAAGAAACCTTTCAAAGTTAGATCCGCCTCTATCACTCATTTTTTCAAATATTTTTCCGGTGAAAGTTTTTTTTTAGTCTTATCTTCTTTTATCGCATATCTATATAATTTACAGCCACAAAGACGATACATATAGAGTAAGAAACTATACATGTGCATATAAAAGGAAATGAATATAATGAGAGTGAAATAAAAAAAAATTATAATTTTATTAAAAAATAAAAATGAATAATATAACTAGATATTTGCTTAAGTGATCAAAAATGTGTGTTATTAAGGTGATAATTGATATATAACACTTGTCAAAAGAAGAAAAACCAATATATCATTTTTAGCCAACAAAAATAAGATACTGTTATCCAGTATATAATTGCTTATAAAAATTGGTTATCCTCACATACTTTATTATGGTTATGGTTTAAGATATTTGTCTAGTACTTCATCATGCTTTTTCAAAATTTATCTGGAATTTCAATCATTATTATAAAAAATAGAATTCTTTAGTGATTTGAAGAAATTGCATTTTATCGTTTATAGCTCCATCAATCATTATTCTACTTCATTTTAGAATACAATAATTAATACACAAATATAGTTTATATCGTGTATAGTTTCAGTCTTTTTTATAAAATATAGTTTACCCTTAAAACTACGTACATACATGCATTCATTAAAAAAAAAAACTATTTAAATGCATTATTAACAAAAAGAAAAGAAAATACGTACATGCATTTGCAGATCGTGTAGATCACATGGGGTGACGAAATGACACGACGGCAGGTTTATTATGAAGTGGGAGCCAATTTAAATCTTATTTACTTTTGTGTTTAATATTAAATGATAGAAGAAAACGACCCAAAATTGACTAGAGTTATACACAGATATTTAAATCCAATATGGATAATTTTTCTAAAGTATGTTAATAGCATCCGAAAGTCACAATGCCAACTCAGAATGCTCCAAAACCACGACCTTAAGTCAAATATAAAGCTTGCCGTCTTGCTAACGTGTAAGGTTGAAAAAGCATGTCGGAGTCTAACGTGAGGGGCGTGGTGTGACTATGTTTCACTTTCTGTTTTTTCCTTTGATCTTCGATCTTTCTTTTGATTAAAGCAGCCAAACATGTTGCTTTATTCATAATCCACAATGAAGATTCAAATTCAGATAAAATATAGATAACTTTCATTCCCTTTTGCTGAATTGGTGATGACTCATCCATTGGTCACAAAAGCTTTCATTAAAAAAAAAAGACACAATATCAGTCCCTTCTCTTTTCATTCCCTTTAAATACCTGAGCCTGCATCAAACCATTTCATCAATCAGCTTCATTTCACAAAACACACGATATTAAGATTCAATCCTCTAAAGATGAACATGAGCAGAGTTGAACAACAAGTTATTAGATTTCCGGCGAAGAAGACTGCTTCAATGGGTTACTTACCTGATCCGGCTTCAATTAACAAGTTCCAAATTTCGGCTTCTTCCAAGAAGAAAACCAATGGTTTCATCAATGGAACTAGAGACCACAACAAGCTAAGACCAAAGCTAACAGAAATAGTGAAGAGAAAGCTATCTTTGGGAGCTAAGATTCTTCAAGTGGGAGGTTTAGAGAAGATCTTCAAGCGGCTCTTTAAAGTCAGTGAAGATGAGAAACTGTTCAAAATGTACCATTGTTACTTGTCCACAACCGCCGGTCCCATTTCTGGTCTTCTCTTTATCTCATCTAAGAAAATAGCCTTCTGCAGTGAGAGATCTATAAAGGTGCCATCTTCTCAAGGAGACATGATCCAAGTTCACTACAAAGTGTCCGTTCCCTTGTCTAAGATCAAGAGAGTGAATCAGATTCAAAATACAAAGAAACCTTCACAGAAGTACCTGGAAGTAGTCACAGTCGACGGTTATGACTTCTGGTTCATGGGGTTCTTGAGCTACCAGAAAGCTTTTAATTGCCTTGAGAAGGCTCTTTCTCTGAGCTTTGAAGACAATGAAGAGCAGTAAAGCCGCAATGTCTTAGGAGCTTTGGATTTTAGAAGAAATTTCTTTCCTCTTTACTTATTTAATAGCATAGTCCTAGAAAGCAGACCATACTGTACAAACTCGATTTGTTTTTTCTGTTCCATTGTAGACAATATCATTTGAGTATATAAAGTGAATCATTTATTTTTACATAGCTCAATCAACAGGAATAGAAACTCTATAAGGCTCCCAACATAATAAACCATTACCTTAATTTCTAGGTCCTGATAAGTGTCCTCAGGTTGTTATGTCTGGTCAAGCAACATTCTCTTAAAGATGGAAGTAAACGATGGAGAAAAGAGATCACTCTTGGCTTCTCCAAGGAATGCCAATTGAAACACCAACAATTAGAATGAATTTATAGGAACTAAGACTGAATCAGCCGAACTCAACACTCAAGAGTTGAAATTCTTGAGACCAATCTAAATTACAGAGTCGCATCTCCTCTGTTTCTACATGAATATGTGATGCATCAACAACTACGGTACATGGAATTGAAAAATCATCACCAGCTAAAAGCAAACATGATTCATATATTCCGTTCCCTGGCGATAAATTAAGTATTGATGATTTTGGGACAGTGATACTCCTTTCACTCTGCATATCTTGGGTTCTGACCCGCAAGAGAAGTCTATGAGCCCTGCCAAGAAGCTCTGATACGTACTTCATATCTCCCACTGCAAGAGCTTGGCGTACACGCGTAGAAGAGACTTGCCCTCTATCTTTAGAGTCCCCTGAGTCTCTCTTTCCTGAGCCTAAATTCTTGTCCATCACAGAGTTTATGATATGAGCAGTGATACCAAATTCTTCACACAGCCTCACAAGCTCAGAGGCATCACCAGAAGCTTTATATCCAAATCGGTAATTTTCACCTACGGAAAAAGGTTTTTGCAAACAGTTTATATTGTGTGTTTTCAACATGAAATGATATAAGAAAGGTGGGATGGGATCTTAGTGTTCACCTGCCACAACTCCGCAAACTCTGAGCTCCTTTGACAGCTTTTCCACAAACTGCCGTGGGGTAAGCTGTCGCACACTGGCGAATTCTATCTCGTACTCTACTGGTGCTTTGTCTCCACAATATGGGGCCCAAGAGGTAAGCACCCTTTTTCTATCACATTTGGCCACTATTGGAGCCCTGCTTGTACAGATCTATTGTCAGTAGTCGCCATGGGAGAGAGCAATGAACTTGATCAGCAGGAATCATATCTTATCTTTAATATTTTAATGAACAGAAATCTTCAATGTTATTTGTAAACTGGAATTCAAAACAAAAGACAAAGGAAAGGCATGAATACTACACGAGGGGGACAATACCTTGGCTCCCAACCAAGTACCTCGGCCATTCCAACAAAAGATAGTAGATACGGAGCTCCAATTCTTGAAGCTTGAATCGTAAGCTCTCGATGACCAATATGCAGGGCATCAAACTTCCCCAAAGCAACAATGCCTCCTGAATCATATAATTGAATAGAAGATCATATAAAAGATAACATGAAATACAAGACGAAAAGGTAACATAATCTAAGAGATTCAGCAAGACAATAAATCTGAAAATCAAAGAAAGGCATTGTGAAACCATCAGAGAAGAGCGTTGTCATACGATTAAAGGAAAGCCGGAAGATGGGAATTTTTCAAGGATGCAATAGGATTTATACCAAAATTGGAATGACAATGCAAGAAACTCGCAACCTAGATACCTGCAACTGGGGATGACCCTTCAACTGGAAGCTCAGGATCATCTTCTCGTTGGCTTCAGAAGAAGAAACCAAAAGACCCCGAATTTAAAATAAGCCAAATGAATTCAAAGTAGACATTTCATTCCAATCCAGAAAATTAAATCTCGAGAGTGTAAACTTGAGAATCAGATACCAAAGCGAGGGAGAGGGAAAGAAAACCTGAAACAATTGTGAAGAATAGGGATGTCTCCAGAAGTCCTGAAGTGAGACCCAGATGAAGAAATCATCCGGTGATGCAATTTGTGGCTGAAATGACTATTCGCCATAGACTGAGAAGGCCTGAGAAGGAATGAAGAGAGCTGCATAATCTTAGAGCCACAAAACCCTAACCCCAATCCAATCGAATTATGATGATGGTGATCGGAAAAATGCTGCAAGACACGTGAGCCTCCACAAGTCATGGTTCCGTCTCGTGATTACAAATCGGACTAGCTCACTCTCACGGAGACTCTTCGCCGGAGCTAAAACACAGAAGTCAAACTATATGTAAAGTCATAAACCTCTCGCTTGGCCAGAGTGTTTGGGGTTATTCCAATATATTCCTTTTTTTATATATATTTCCAATTATTTAACCCAAAAAATGAGATTTCTAGGTTTCAACAGAATCAGTTTTTTCTAGCTTTGATCTCTTTTGAACTCAGTGCATCTGTGTCTATCAATCTGAAACATGGAACTTTGATAGTTAATACTTTCGCAAGTATCATAACTTTGAATCTTTGATAGTTTAACAACATTTATGTTTCTTCACTAGTACTTTATTTAGCCAAGGTTGTCTAAAAAGCAGGACATTCCAAGGTTGCTGGTTATAAAGACATCTTGTAGTTTGAATTTGGTCTAGTTATGGCTCATTAACTCATTCAATCAGTTTAGATTTTCCTCATAGGTTTAAGACACCCTTTTGTGACACAGGATTGTGCTTCCTATTAATGTCACCACCTCTCACTTATCTTATTCTTATTGTACATTCTATTCTTGCATTGGTCCATGTTAAGTAAAGTGATATGTTCTGTTAATTGATTTTAAAACAAAGAAAGGGCGGTTTCTTGACCAAATAACCTAAATTTCATGATTCATAATCATTGTGACAGACTTTTCTCACCGGATATTCGACATGAAATTTTGATTTCTATCATCTGCTTAGACAAACTATGATCTGTGTAATTTTATAAGATGTTTCTATCTTTTTCTACTCAAAGTAAGTACTGTGTTTTGCATTAAGTCTTGTGAATTTATGTGTCAAGGTCTCTCTTTAGAATCTTAGATTAATGAAAAATCAATATGACAACAATTACAGGAGTCCTCGGAGGATATGTTTGGATATTATACTGTGAAAATACTGTAGAGAAACGAACAATGTATATATATGTTATAGGTATAAGTACTGTAATGAAATCAGTATACAGTATCCACCAATAATCTCAACTCGTTACTTATGTAAATCATAAATGTGTGAATCTATACTAATAAAAGGAAGGTTTTGAGATCTCTCAAGCCATCCAACTCATCTTTCTCTAACTCCTATATTGTTGCAACATCAGCTTCTATTTTTAAAACAAATTTTTAAAAAATATAACAATTGATTATGAGTAATATTTAATCAAATCAGTTTGTGTATACTTTTCATGGCTAGAATTCAAAAAGACCACTCTATGTCAACAAAGTATATGTAAAGTCATTACAAAATCAATATAAAAGATACGACATATGCACAGATTGGAAACGAAAAAAAAAACGCTTCAGTTTTAAGGGGATTCAAAATCATAAACGATGTGCTTTGCGCCCATTGTCGATGTGAGTTTCTTTAGCTGAAATTGAAAAAATTAAGTTTCATTTTTGTGTTGAATGCTTTCTGACTGCATTTGATTTTTGATTGATCAGTCGAGAAAATGAGCTATATTGCTCCAATAAATCAAATGAGAATCTTTATCAGAAAAAAAACACACAAATCAAATGAGAAAGCTCCAAGGTTTTCGTATGTTCCTAAATTATTACTTTTAATTTTCTCTAGCAGTGACATAAGAGTTATCATGTGTGTTCTGCAAAGTTCCTTACCTCATGAGGAGGTTGTTGTTTTCGTTGTCTCCACTACACGGCAGGGATACTCTTCTAATTACTTTTAAGGTTCGTTGAAATTCATGGAAAATATTTACCAACATAATTTTTGTTATTCCTGAAAAATATACTTATTCTTCATTGTCGATTACAATCATTGAGGGCATTTTCTGTTCTTAAAACGAAGAACCATGGAAGCTATTGTTTGCAAAAGGTTCGTTATGCCGTGTCTTGACATGGTGATTATGACTACAAGAAATACAATGTAAGCACATCTGCTTCTTTGTAATCTATTTCATAATGTTGTAACATAGGTTTTAGTTCCCATGGTGGGCTACATGAAAAATGAAAGGCTGCAATGGACAATGAACTAATCCTTTTAAGCTATGGTCACATACAATGTGTTGTTATTCATTTGAAATTTATGTTATATTAAGTTACCCAATCTCTGTTTTATCAAAAAAAA
Organism: Lepidium africanum; assembly: GCA_900406405.1. Lineage (NCBI taxonomy): Eukaryota > Viridiplantae > Streptophyta > Magnoliopsida > Brassicales > Brassicaceae > Lepidium > Lepidium africanum. The sequence continues at coordinate 36,190 of OVAX01000504.1, forward strand.
AAAAAGTTACTCATACTCTGTTTATTGAAACTTTTTTAATACATAGAAAAATTACTACAAATCTCTACTAAAGATGCTTCAATTGTGTGAGAGAACAGCGAATGTGTAATGAAGGAAAGATAGTGGAAGTTAGAAGCAACGAACGAGGCTTATGGTTTTCTGCGTAGATTGTACGTTACTTGAGGAATAACAGATACATACACAATGAAGGAAAAAGCAAGAGGTTAAAATATAAGACCAACAATGTTTTAGTTATTTTTAGTGCAGAGCTCGAGGTTGGTGATGGTGTGTTTTAAGTGCATTCCACTTCCCGCGACATCCATTTGGGAGATAACGACTTCGAATTCGTTCACTCTTTCTTTTGTCATTATGAGCTTTTCATTAATAACTAAAAGTTTAATACTCTTACAATATGTATATAATATATATATATATATCTCATAAAACACATATAATCAGGTTCAAGTTGAGAACCTTTAAGGAATATAATCAGGTTCAAGTTGAGATCAAACATTCTCTTCACCCAAAGCATTATCTTCAGCTTGTCAGGGTGGACACAGACAACAGAACAAGGGTTTGTTATTGTTGTGATACAGATCTCCGTAAGATATTTTATAATTGTTCGGGTTGCGATTACGCTATGAATATAGATTGTGTGAAAAAACCAGCAATCTTATCTATAGAACATTCAAAGTGGCATGAACATACACTTGCTCTGTTCCCAAGACCAACTTCTTTAAACTGCAGCATTTGCGCCTTGACACATTCAAGCTGGCCAATCTATATGTGTCCTCCGTGTGACTTTGTGGTCCATCAAAAGTGTATCAACTTACCACGTGTTGTAAAGATTTCTCGTCATCGCCATCGTATCCATTTTACCCCTTCTTTTGACCTAGGAGATCTGTGGTATTTGTCGCAACAAGATCAACAATGATTATGGGGGCTATAAGTGCATTAAAAGGGAATGCTTTTATGTGGCACATACAAGATGTGGCACACAGAGCAATGTGTGGGATGGTATGGACCTCGATGGAGTACCAGAAGAAGTTGAAGAAGAAGAAGTTCCACCATTTGTGACAATAAGCGACGGAATCATAGAGCATTTCGGTCATCCAAATCATTATTTGAGACTTGATCAGAACACAGCCAGAGATTACGATGAGAATAAGTTGTGTCAAGCATGCACTATGCCAATCTACTTCGGTAACATCTATTCTTGTATGAAGTGTGACTTTATTCTCCACGAAGAATGTGCAAAATTGTCTCGCAAAATACAACACCCCATACATCCTCATCTGTTGACTTTAATGAATACCGTCATCAAGAATTATATCATGGAAGATTCATGTTCAGCTTGGTCATGGTTGTGCGCAGCTGGTTTCTTATATAAATGCGATACGAAAAGATGTCGTTTTAAGGTACATGTGCAATGTGGCACTATTTCTGAGCCACTAACCCATCCAAGTCATATCCATCCTTTATTCCTGACATCCAAGCCAGAAGAAGATGGAAGAATATGTTCAGTTCGCAAAAATTCAAGGCATTGTACCACACATGAAACATTCAATTGCGTTGAAGAGGAGTGTGACTTTGCTTTGTGCTTTGGATGTGCTACTTTGCCTCAACGAGTGAAGTATAAGCACGGTGAGCATGTGCTCACTCTTGCTTATGGGGAGAAGAAAAGTACCATGACTTATTGGTGTGAAATTTGTGAGGGAAAATTAGATTCGAATAAGCCGTTTTATAGGTGTGACGAATATTGTTGTGTTACCCTACACATTGATTGTATGCTTGGGGTGGACTTGTACATGAAGCCTGGATCATCCTGGTTATCCGGTCCATATGTACGTAGTCTGCCCAACAATCATATGTCTCGACCTGTTTGTATCCGTTGTGGAAAGCGTTGTCCACACAAGGTATGTATTGAAACGCATGTAGGCATATATTGTTCCTCACGTTGTTTACGGATTCAGAAGGTGACCAAGTAGCTTGATGGACATTAATTGCTTTTGTTGTGTTATAATATAATAAATTATCGGATTTGTGTTATGTTGTATTGATTAGTCAAATGGTGTGTTCAATAATATTTGTCATCAGATCTTTCCACCGAAAATTTTACTCGGAAGAAGTATTTTGCTCTGCATCAATGGTTTTTGTTGAACTGCTTTTATTTGTAATAGAACTCAAAAGTCTCAGACACATATGAGCATAAAGCAAGATACTTGGCATAGAAGAAAGCTTAAAAGGGTCATGACGATCCTCCTTCACAATGTGGAAGCTTCTTCCTTCAGTACTCAACCAGAGTCATCTATCACCAAGTCTCTTCTGAAACCTCCGGTCGAAAAGATTTGTTGGTAATAGATTTCGCGATGTAATTGGTAAGTCTTTAAAGTTTAAAGGTTCTTCGACATTTCTCCCAATGGAAAACAGATTTAATTCAGTAATGAATTGGATAATCAAATGAACAATCTCAAAGTGACAAGAACACTATCTGAAACATGCATAAGGTCTCTTTTATAATTTCCTATGTAGAGAGTAATACAATCACTCTCATATATATTCGTATTTGATCTAAGGGTCAGCTTACAAAGGGAACACCAGAAGGAACTCTCTGCGCATACTCCACATACTGTCTCCCAAAAAACTGCTTCAAGTAATGCTCCTCATAAGGTATTCTCTCTGCAAAGAACCGCCACACCACAACTGCAAACGCAATCGCTGAAATGGGATTACACAGCATCACCTGCGTTCCCACAGACCAAACAAGAAACCCACAGTAACTCGGATGTCTCATGGTTTGATACACTCCTTCTGTCACAAGCTTATGATGCTCTTCCTTGCGAATCTTTATAAGGTGAGTGAACGATCTACCTGCTGTGATTATCGCGGTTTTGCGAATGATTTCTCCAAAAAGAATCATTATAAGACCGAAGTTGCTGATCCACCAGTGTTGTTTCAGTCCCGGGAAGTAAACAATCTCAGTTAGGTACTCGAGAATTGAGATTAGCATTGCTAAAACATAGTGTTTGCTGATCAAGAGTGAGCTTAAAGTTACTCTCGATGCTCCATGAATGGCTACAGCGAGAATGTATTCTGATGTGTGGAAGAAGGTTATCGCCACAAACATTTGTGTTAACTGTCTGAATCCGGTGTCACTAGAGATCTCTTTCATTGCTTTTTTACAAGATTTAACTCAGACCTGAAAAGCATGCGAGTAACAGAGCCGAGAAGATCCAATGATATCATTAGTCAACGATGAGAACAGCATCCATTCTAAGTATAATTCAATCCCAACTCACTTCACCTAAGACTTCTTTAAACCCAAATTTCAGGAACACTACTCTCAATTAATGTAACAAATCAACCTTACTTGTTATCAATGAGCTCAATTCTATATAGATGCTTCTGTGACTTCATGATCCTACCGGAACACTAAACTACAATCGATTTATTACATGCTTCCAAAACACAGCTTTTACATGACAAATGAAGATCTTTCACAAGGATTTATGATTAAATAGGGTGATATTCTTTCTATAATCCCTAGTTCTCTAATTTTAAGGACTAAGAAAATGCTAACCACTAACCCCGTCACTTATTGTTACCTTCCTCGTATTCTGGAAATTAACAGTTCAAACTGAAAAAATGAAGAATTGAAAAGAAATCGTAAATAGACACAAAGATCTGAGACTTACCCACTAAAAATTGATGGGAAAATGCGATAAATTTTGGAAAGTTTCCCGAAGCTGAACAGAGAATTGCGTGGACTTTGAAGGAGACAAGCGAAATTTACCCCTTTAACCTTTATTCTTTGCTTGCAGGTACTTAAGAAATTACTTTACTAAACACAGAGGTCTCATCTGTTCGATTTGATCCTCCCCGAGAAAACAATCTTGCCTGAATAGCTTCCTCCGGGAAAAATCGATGAGACGTTTGCCTTTGCAAGAACCTCAAAATACCAAAAAGTCAAGCTTTTTAGGGTGACCCGGTTCGAGACGGTTTAATCCAATCTCACCGGTTCATATAGAACTTATAAGTGGGTCATCTACACTTCTTCGTGATTAGGCGGATAATTTTGTGTCGTATATGCAAATTTTCTGTTCTTTTTGTGTGCATCTTCTGAATTCGATGGAAATATTGAGAGATTTTGGAATCTCCCTTCAAACTCTTTAATGTTTTCTTCTTTCTGGCTATAATTGGCTGAATTTGTACCGCTCTCGTTTACAATCGAATGAATTTAGTGTCCTTTTTCATCAATGGTACTCAGCTGCAAGGCATTGAAAGCTTGACTTGAGGGATTCGGACATAGCTGGTTTCACCACGTTTGTAGTATCTTACATTTATGGTTTAAAGACTAGACCAAACTATCCAGTTAAACCGCGAACAACCGCTTGCATATCTGTTTTAGAACATTAACCATATTCATACTGTTTCTTTGAGTGACATTTGCACTCGATAAGAGTTTGGCTCTTCTTATCTGTTTGGAGGACGACACTTTTATACAGAGCTTTAAAAGGTGTTTTAAGTACAACAATCAATCAATCGATGAGCTTTTTTTATGGTTGTTTTTGGTACAATAATCACTATCACTCTCCGGACACACATTAAGACCAAATCTTCTAAAACCCTAATCAACCAAGCAATTAACCTTTAAAAAATAGAAACCACAAATCAAGTACTTTCTAACCAATTTCAATAACATAAATTACCATAGGAATTCTATACATAGAACCAAATTATCCCTAAATCAAAGACCAGACCTTTACTGTGTCTCGTGGTCGTCGTCCCTCCGACCCGACCCGGTAGCTCCACCCGATAAAGAAGCAAGCAAATTCAGATGATGACCCGGTAAATAATTCCCAACTCTAGCTGCTGAAGCTTCACCAATTGCACCAGAACCTTGTTGTTGTTGTTGCTGGTGACGAACAAAGAGTGTAGCTGGTTGTTGCTGCTGTTGCTGAGCAAAAACCATCTCCGGTGGAGCTCCGGCAGCAAAACTCCAAACTTGACCAAAATCTGGCCTAGCCGGAACCGCCCAAAACCCACCAGAACCACCATTCATTAACGAAGTTCCCATTGTGTGTCCAACGCTTAATCCTCCTCCACCGGAATCTCCTTCATCAGCTCTCACAACACGTTTTCCAAGTGTAAAAGGAGAAGAAGTGGACATAGAAGCGGTGGAGAAACTCGCCGGAGTAGTTCCTGTTCCAGTAGCAGCTATAATAGAAGGCTCAGCTTGACGGAGAAGCCATTCAATGGTTTGGCCATCGGATTTGTGACCTAACTCTCTAGTCAACTGAAAAACACGAGCTGCACAAATGATTGGCATACGAATCCTTCTACCTCTTCCATCAACTTTGCTATGTCGATCTTTAGACGGTGGTTTCTTAACGGCGTTAAGAGGTCCTTTGTTAACCACAGTCGTTGTTGACTGTTCGATTATGACGCCGTTAGTCACTCCTCCGTCGTTGTTCCCCATGGCTTTAGGGTTTCGTGATTACAATATGTATCGCGTTCTCGAGAGAGAAGTAGAAGACGAAGGAAGTGAATGATTTGAGAGAAGGCGAGAAGCTAGCTGGTGGAGACAGGAAGAAGGGCACATGGCTGGTTGGGTCCCACACAGCTCACTTCTGCGATTTTTTCTTTTAAGCATTTTTCTCCGGACGCATTTGAGCTCACGCGCTGACTCAAGTGTTGACTGTAGCAGCATCAGATGGAGGCGGGACCCATGTATCGGGCAGGACAATTTAAGTTTTTAGGTTTATATTAGCTTTTGGGCATTCGGTTCCGATTAGTTTTTTGGTTTTTCAGTTTTTTTAGTTCATAAAAAATGGTAACTAATAGATACCTATAAAAATTTGGTTTGGTTTGGTGTCAAATCTAATTCTTTTAGTTCTAGAAATGTAGTAATTAATGGGTATTTCGGTACGATTTCTATTTCGACAAAAAAATCAAATTAATCATTAAATAATATTGGTTTGGTTTTAAAAAGTTATTTTTTCAAAAAGTACCCAAATAGCCAAAAAAAAGTAACCAAAAATATTTTAGTACTAAATAGGTTTAGTTTCTATTTGGAAACTTTCGATTCTAAGAACCAAACCAATAACCAAAATTACCTAAAACATAGAACTGAATGGTTCTTTTCAGGAACCAAAAACGAATTGAAAATCGAAGTTACTTAATAATTAGAATCAAATGGTTATTTTTAAGGAACGAGAGTCGAACCAAACCAAAATTTTCAGATTAGTTCGAATCAGTTTTTAGTTATGGTTATTATACTGAAAGCTAGTTATATATAAGTTGTTAGGTGAATAAGACCTTGATTGGTATGACTTTTTGTTGAGCATAATGCTCTTGTAGGAACGAGTCATATTTGAAGAATTTAAAATAGATAAATATAACTGGTTCCTACAAGAGCATTATGCTCAACAAAAATCCTTACTATTAGAAACAAAGATTGAATTGAAGAAAAGCTATGAATTCCATTGATGATGATAGTTTGTTATCGAGAAGAGATGAGTCTGCAATTCTCTCTCGTGAAAAATAATGAGAAAAAAAACATTATGTTTTAAAACAGAGAAAACAATTAAGTAACCGGTTTATAGATAACCGGAGGAATACTAAGTAATCTATTTAGCTAAACCAAACATTTATAACATTAACACCCCCTCTCAAGATGGCAATTATATACTTTGAAGAGACATCTTGCGTATCAGTTGATGAAACTTCCCTGCTCCTAACGGTTTGGTAAAGACATCAGCTAACTGATGATCGAATTTCACATGAAGAGTCTTAATGAGCCAATTTCAATATTTTCTGTAGCTATTTAACAGTCACACTCCAAGTGCTTTGTCTTCACATGAAAAACTGGATTATTGGCTATGTGTATAGCAGCTGTTGAATCACAAAAGAAAGCAACTAACTTCGATTGAGGGACTTGTAACTCAGTTAGAAGATTAACAAGCCATTGAACCTCCTTGACTGCAAAACACATGACTTTGTACTCTGATTCAGCTTATTTCTTCGATTTCCATGATATAAGTGAATCACCAAGGAACATACAATATCTAGAAGTTGAACGTCTTGTGTCTCTGCAGGATGCACAATCTGCGTATGTAAAAGCCTTAAGAACCAAGTATGAATCTGCAGAAAAGAATAGGCCAACACCAATTGTGTTCTTCAAATAATGTAGAACCTTGTATGCTGCTTGTAAATGTGACTATTTTGGATTGGATGAGAATTGGCAAAGACGGTTGATAACAAAGGTTATATCCGGACGAGTGATCGTAAGATACATCATTCGGCCAACCAATCTTCTATAAACTAACCCATCGGGTAAAGGAGGTTCATCACTATCATTAACAAGAGGAATACTAGGTTCCATGGGAATACTAGAAGGTTTACAAGCGAGTAAACCTGTCTCTTCTAGCAATTCTAAGGTATATTTCCTTTGACAAATCGAGATTCAAGTAGAAGATCTAGCTATTTCAAGGACCAGAAAGTACCTTAAGGGACCAAGATCTCTTATTTTGAAGCACTTATTGAGAGCAGTCTTCAAGTCTTCTACAAGAGTATCATCATTTGCTGTAATTATGATATCATCTACATATGCTAACACAGCTGTGTATTTTCCTTTGATGTTGGGGAGGAAAAGAGTGTGGTCTGTGTGGGATTTAATTAAGCCAAGACTGAGAAGAGACACACTGAATTTTAAAAACCATTGACGCGATGCTTGCTTTAATCCATAGATTGACTTCTTGAGTTTACAAACAAGATCTGCAGGAAGTGTTTGACCATTTAGAGGAGTGTATCTTGGTGTTAAACGCATATAGATCTCTTCATCTAGGTCTCCGTTGTGGAATGCATTGGACACATCTAATTTTGTAAGGCTCTATCTTTTTGCTGCAACAACTGCAAGTAGAGTCTTCACTGTAGTCATCTTTGCAACTAGTGAGAAAGTATCATTAAAGTCAACCCCCTCTTATTGTGTGTATCCCTTGGCTACCAATCTCGCTTTGTGTCTTTCTAGAGTTCCATCGACATTGAGATTTGTTTTGTAAACCCATTTGCATCCTATGGCTCGTTTGTTTGGAGGAAGTGAGCAGATTATCCATGTGTCTGCTAACCATTCGTCAAACTTCTTTGCTTGTGCAAAAGTTGCAGGTTCTCCAAAAGCCATACCTGAGCATATATATTTGTTGTATTGTTCAGACAGATTGTCATAAGATAAATAAGCTGCGAGAGGATAAAGTATGTCAGTCTCAGTCACATTAATGTAATAGTCAGCTAAATGACTTGGAAGCTTTGAAATTTGTTTAGATTGAGATGAGATAGGGAGAGAAGGCGGTTTTGTCTTTGAGGAAGAACTGTCATCTTCATTTTTTTGGCATGTATCTTCAGAGTCTATCACTGAAGGAACAAGTTCTTGTTCTTGTGAATTAATTCTTCACTTCTTTGTACATCTTCACTGTTAAGTATCTGAGACACAATGTCAGCAATAGATATTTTTGTTTCCTGAACTGAATCAAAGAAAGAAGACATATCAATGTTTGGGTTAGATTCATTTTTAAAGGGAAATATATCCTCATAAAACACAACATTTCAAGTAATATGAATGGTATTTGTTTCTAAATCCATCAATTTATAACCCTTGTAACTAGATGGATAACCGAGAAAGACACAAGCTCTTGCTCTTGGTTGAAACTTGTGTCTATTCCGAAAAGAAGTGGAGTTATAGCAAAGGCTTCCAAACACTTTCAGTTCTTTGTAATCTGATCGTTTCCCTTTCAAAACCTAAAAAGGAGATTTGTTTTTAAGCAAAGGACTTGGCAATCTATTAATAAGGAAAACAACTGTTAAAACAAAATCTCCCTAATGCTCAATAGGACTGTTGCTTTGAAAAAGAAGAGATCGAGCAAAGTTCAATATATGCTGGTGTTTATGTTCTACTATTGAGTTTTGCTCAGGAGTTTCAGGGAAAGAATGATAGGCTCTAATTCCCTGCGAACGAAACAAAGCATCAAAACGAAGCTTTGGAGCATTGTCTGATCTAAGGTCTTTAACCTGCACTCCATACTGTGTTTTAATCATTGTTAAAAACTCAGGAAAAATTTTCAGAACTTCATTCTTTGTCTTCATCAAATACAACCAAGTGACTTTGCTATCATCATCAACAAGAGTCAGAAAATAATGAAAACCATCAATGGTTTCCACAGAGAAAGGACCCCAAACATCCATATGAATCAAATCAAAAGGTTTCTCACACATATTGTTATGAGAATTGAAAGATAAACGCTTTTGTTTAGATTATGGACAAATATCACAATGAAAATCACTTTTATTACTTTTGTGTAAACCGAGAATATCAGTAACACAATTTGTTTTAGAAAGAGAAGGATGACTTAGTCTATGATGCCATAAACTAGTGTTTACAAGAGAATTTATAGGAAAAAAAAACCAGAACTAATGTTGTTTGAGATAGAAGCTTTATCCAGCACATATAAGTTCCAAACTTGCTCAGCTTGTCCAATCATCAGCCCCTTGATAGGATCATGTATTAGACAAGTAGATTCATCAAAAGTTAGTCTATATTTCAAGTCTTTAGTAAGTTGACTGACTCCTATTAAATTGAGTCTAAAATCTGGAATATAAAAAAAATTATTAAGGAACAAATGATCATTCAATTTGATTCGACCAACTCCAGCAATAGTGATAGACATTCCAGTGGGTAGAGTAACCAATCTATTAGACAAAACAGACAACTCATCAAATAAACCTCTCTCATGAGCTACATGGTGAGTAGCACCACTATCGATAATCCAAGAGGAAGAGGACAAAACACTACATGTGGCCTTTAAGACTCCTAAAAAATGTAATGTAGAAGTAGCAAAGGTTATACCTAGGAGAGGTGTGATAGTTCCTCCTTTTGTTGATGTTTCAGCATTTGAAGTTGAAGAAAAACACTATTCTATGAGTTGAAAAATGCAATAACACCCTCTATCTGATCTTTAGACAAGGTTTTGAGCTGATTTTGAATGTCCATTGTTGCTGGATTTTGGTCATCAAGAGAAAACTTAGAGACATCAGCCTTTGTAGAGTTATTTTTCTTATGCTTGAAGTTTGGTGGATATCCATGGATCTTGTAACACTTGTCTATAGTGTGACCGTTGTATCCACAATGTGTACAAACGGGTCTTGGTTTTTGAGATTTCACACTAGCATTTGTGATATTCACTGCAGCTTAAGGTGTGTGAGAACTCGTGACCTGAAAAACAGAATATTGAACCACATGGAGAATGTTTCGTTGACTATTGTCTTGATCCAGAAGATTGTAAACACTTGAGAGATCTGGAATGTGCTTCTTCATAATGATCTGAGTTTTAACGGCATTATAAGAATCATTCAATCCTAAAAAGAATTTTTTGATACGACCATTCTCATTCTTCTCTGTCCTTGCTTTACAACAAGTACATGTTTTGCAAATTTTAACACAATCAATGGATTCCAAGTCATCTTTAAGAGTTTTTAGGCGAGTGTAGTAGGAAGAAAGATCCATAGTTCCCTGATGAAACGACCAAATCTGTTATGATAACTGATAAGCGCGAGGAAGATTGGTCACATGAAAACAAACTAAAAGATCCTTCCAAATCTCAAATGCATCTTGAAACCTGAGAATACTTCCATATATTTTATTTGCTAACGGAATTGAGAATCCAAGCCTTTACCATGTTATTGCAGCGTGACCAAATGCGATAATGAGGATGAGATTCTTCAGGTTTAGCTAATGAACCATCAATAAAACCAATCTTGTTCTTGGCCTTGAGAGATGTGGTCATAGCTATGTTCCATGGGTTGTAATTCATACCATCAAGAGTTTCTGAGACAAGAGTAGTTCTCGGATTATCACTACTACTCAGAAAATAGGGAGAAAATTGTAAACCTTCAAAGTCATGAGGATCTTGATGAGGAATCTTGCTCTGTTGAGACTTTGCCAGAATCTAGTTTTCTTTACGAACTGGAATTTGCTCAACAACATTATTATTCTCAATTTGGGCTTGAATTTCTTCAGAATTTGCAGGTCTACTAACATGAACGCTTCGTCGAACACGACCAGAGGAAGAGGAAGATGTCGTAACTTTTTTTTTAGAGTTTCAACATTATCATACGGAAGAAATCGACTCAAAAAGCAAGAGATATACAAAGGGTATGAAATCCGGTAAAGAACCAGGAGATATGTCAACAAATCTGGCAGAATAACCGGCGATTGAAGGAAGAAGAAGATTAAACGGTGGATCAGCCAAAAAATCAACAAAGAAGAAGATTCAACAAGAATTTTGGAATCTTGTTGATCTGAAAAAGAGAAAACTTAGCAGAAACGGATCGAGAGAAAGTTTTGAGAAGAGCTTTCTCGCTCTGATACCATATTAGAAACAAAGATTGAATTGAAGAAAAGTTACGAATTCTATTGATGATGATGGTTTGTTACAGAGAATAAATGAGTCTGCAATTCTCTCTCGTGGAAAATAATGAGAAAACAAACATTCTATTTTAAAAAAGAGAAAACAATTAAGTAACCGGTTTATAGATAACCGGAGGAATACCAAGTAATTTATTGTGTTAAACCAGACATTTATAACTTTAACACTTACCAATCAAGACCTAAGTTGATCTGTTTGTTTCCTAGATTTTACAGTCCAAGCTTAATCATGGGACTACTTATACCACATTACCATTACATTAACTATGATGTTATTTGTATACAATCACTATCACTAGTAATTAGTTATAGCCACAACCATCAATTACAAAGTTTTTATAAGCATTTGTTTTCGACTTATTTGCGAATGGTGCTCATTTTTTTTCATCACATAAGATACTATTTAAGCCATATTAAACTCCAAAGGGATAAGAGAATCAAAACTTCTACTAGATGTCTAAAATCCAATTCTTTTACTATTGGACCACCCAAATTCAGCCGAATAGTGCCCATTGAGTTTTGTTCAAATTGGTAGTTTTTATTTTCTATATTTTAGATATTCCAAACTTTAAATTTTATTATAGAGAGTATTATATTGAGCCTATGGAGATGAATTATAACTAAAAAAAAGTTAGCAACAATTTTAAACTTATGTCTTAATTATTAGGGTGCTTTTCTTCGTTATGGAAAGTTTCCTCGGGTGCTTTTCTTCACTACATAAAATTTCTTTGGTTGTTTTGGTCTTTGTTTGTTACGTTAGTTTTTAAGTTTTTTCAGTTATGATTGGGATATCTTTTATCATAAGTTGGTTATTTTTTTAAGTGTTACAATATTAGAAGAGTATGTTATACTTATAAATTTCAGTTAGACATATTTATAATTATAAAGATGGACATCTTAATAAGTACGCCATAATTAAAAATCAGTCCAAAAGATGTGGGAAATCAGTCGGCAATGAATTGACAAAAGGTGTTTCCAATTTCCACGTTAATTTGAAAAGATAGTCGTCAAGCAAGTCAGATGTGGAATAAGAAACAATCAATGAGGTAATTGATAGGCGACTAGACTTTACCACGAACACTGATTTTGATTTTTCAAATTACTTATTAATAAATTTCAAGATAAAAAGCTATAATAAAATGACAATTAGACGCTTTTTGAGTTATGACACACTAGTTACTATTTGACCATCGCGGTCCTCATTCCCCCACACACATGATATGCGTTCGTGTGTGCAATTTGTATAATCATAATTTGTTTAGCAATTAAGCAACATTAAAATAATAATAATTCCAACTTTTGGAGCGTGATCCCAATAACTAGTCGTGTCCATTTGTAAAGATGATACGCCAGATTTTGATATGTCGTTGCGTTCATATTTTTTTATTACTATTTTCCAACAATAATTATAGTTCCTGAGCTTTTTGTTCTATCGCTCACATTATAGTATTCTATTATAATATCGTGTGAATATTTGTTATGATTATTAGTATTATCTTCTTATAATTATTGGTAATGTGTCGCTAATACATTACATGTTCATACAATCCAATCATGAGTTAGGATGCCTTTATTTTCCTTCTGGTTGACACTATACCAAACTATCTTCTTAGATTAATAACGAAACAAAAATTGAATTATTACAACAAATTGTGAAATATCTCAGTACAAGGAAGGCCTATAAGAAGTAATTAAGCCAAAGAATTAAAACTACTACTCACAAGCGACGAACCACCAATTTAAAGACATGGAGAAAATGGAAAATTTGTTCACACTTGGTTATGGGTTTCATTTAGAGCATTTCCAACCCATCTTTATATTTGCTTTTAAAAATTATTTTAGAGTAAGATTATTTCCAACTCACCTCTATTTTTGTTTTTAAAATAGTTGAATGCTATTTTTTCCTCTATATTTAGGAGAGTAATATTTTTCTTCTCTAAATAACAATTAAATTTTAAATATTATATATGATAATTAATATCTAAATAATAATTAAAAATTAAATTTTAATTAAATTTTAAATATTATAAATATTAGTTAAGATTCTAAATAATAATTAAATTTTAAATATTATAAATTATAATATTATAAACCAAGATATGAGAAACGTTTAGAATCACAACAATAAAAAAATTATATTTTAAACAACACAAAAGTCACAAATGGCTAACTAAATCTCAAATATATGGAAAATTCTTTTTAAAAATAAAATAAATGGGTTAAATTGTAATTTTAAAAAAACAAATGGGTATTAATGATAAGTTAAAAAATAGAGAATATGTAAAATATTTTATTATAGAGTTGAAAATAGAGGAATATATTGGAGTAAAATACATCTTTATTATAGAATTTCTCTATTTTAGGATGAAAAATAGAAGAATAAATGGGAGATGGTCTTAATTAAATAAAAAGAGGATTAGTTATTGGTTAGCTGGATAAAGCATGGATAATTTTCAATGATTACCAATCAACAAAATAAAAGAATATTTTTTAAAAATAGGTGTACGAATCATATGACAATTGTCAAATGTGTAAAACAGCTGGAGCCCATTCTCATCTGCATTCATTAATATAGAATTATTATTATGGGTTGTGGAGGAAAATACAAGAAAGTGACGCTTCTGTCAAAAGAGAATCAACTCCTGTTTCATACAAAGATCTTCTCTTTTATTTTTGACTTGGAGATGCCTTCTTAGATTTTCTTAGCTCACTCCACCAATTAGATTATAAGCATTGTCCACGTCATCTCATGTTTTAGAATAAGAGGATCGCTTTATCTTCTGCGGTTGTTCAAATTTATTTAACTAGCTTTAATTACACGTTCGTTCCGTTGGGAGACCAAGCAGAGATGATTATCTGTTGATCCTTCTTTATTATCCGTAACATCATCGACTAACTTTGGCTTATGCTTTTGTTTCCTTGTATTGTTTTTTCTTTTTTGTAACTAAAGATGTTCAATCTAGCATAGTAGTGTTGTTCTGACCAAAAAAAAAAACATAGTAGTGTTGTTCTGAGCTCAAATTCGCCTAAAAATCCAGAAAAAAACCATACAATTTTAAGGTGCATTTATACAAATGTGATATCTATGAGACATGGACTTGTTGAGATCTTCTTTGGATCGGGTCTTTTTGAGTTTCTTATTTTTAGTTTAATTGATTTAGATTTTGAACAACTTTTCTGGTCGTGTTTGGTACGAGTTTAGATCGGATTTGAGTATTTTTATTCAAATTTTATAAAAATTCAAAACTAGTAAATATTTTAATAGAAAATAATAAAAAAGTCAAAAATTAACTAAAATATATCGGGTATTCCATTCGGTTCTTAATTCGATTTTGGAACAATTTCAAATTTTCAGAGTATATATTTAAGACTTATTCAGATATTTGGTCAGTTTGGGTTCAAATCTGAATATACTTGGATCAGTTTCGGTCCAAGTATCGGATATTAAATTTTAAACCCAAACGACCATACTTGAAGAGATTCAAATTCAGGAAGCATACCGCCGACAAATTTTGGCTATTTCTTATCTTTTACAACAGAAGTAATTTCAAAAACATCTAGCAAATAAATTTTTTTTTTTTCTATTTACATTTACTACAAACAAGATATTTGGTTAAAAGAACCTAAAAGTTGGGGGTTGTTCACTCCTAAAACTAAACGCGAAACGTAAGCACAAACCGAAATCAAAAACTGAAGAACCAGTTGGGGAATGGTAACAAAGAGACTGATATAATTACATAGGTTGTTTTAAGGCTCGCTTGGAATGACATTAAAGAAATGGTAGATCTCTTCGCTGTCAACTACCCCAATCTCTGTAGAACAAGCTGAGCAAAAGACCGGGTTAACACTTTCGCTGTCTGCACTACCAGTTTTTTGCTCCTCAGAATCTCTCCTTCGTTTACCAACTTTGGAAGGTGTTGCATTGTGTTGCGAAACTTTGTCTTTATCTACATTGCAATTGACCACAAACACTGCCCTGTACTGTGTCACATACTGCTCGTGCCTGCAAAGTTTAACTGACTTGTTTCAGTCTCAATTCCCAAGGTCATACTTACTAAAACAGTTCATAAGTTGACAATTCGATTCTTACAACTCAAAAAATTGCAAAGGGATAAAGTTAAATACAAAGATTAAGTATTGTGATTAGCCTACGCGGTTTGTATCCTATCAAGATTGTCATTCCCAAAGATAATCTTTGAATATTCACATGCTAACTTTCTATAGCCAGTAACAATGGTAGAAAGAAAACCTCTAAATATCAAGTCAACATTCCAGAATCTAGCAAGTAACTATCAATATTTTTATTCAGTAAGCACACGCATAAACAAAGGGAATGCTATCAACATTGAGAAATCTACAAAGTTGTAATGAATCACAAATGTTGAGAGAAAATGGAAATTACCTCTGACACTCTAAGCAGACAGTGGTGAAACAAGCTGGGCAACTAAGTACAGCATCAGAAGTACGACCATCTCTCTTCTTAACCATCCATAACTCGTCTTTATCATCAAGATCCGAATCATAGAATTCTGGTTTGATGGAGTAATCAATCTCATCGTCGCTCGAAACTGTTACAAGGTTGGAGACAAAAGCTAGGCTCATCAAATCAATCTACAATACATAAACTTATTTCTCTTCTCATTCCATAGAAACTTAAACAACGATATTCATTTAGTTCAATATGATGGACGAAAAATTATAAATGACGAGACAAAACAACGAAGGTAATGAGTGGAATCGTCCCGAAAGTAAGGCTTAAGAGAGTTGTTTTACCTGTTTTCTGTGAGTTAGTCGGAGATTCCATGGTTTTAAGATTTGATCTTCGCTAATTGTAAAACACGAACACCTTTTTGTTGAGCTCAGTCTCAAGCTCCGGCGGTTACAGCCAAATCGGGAATTCGCCGAATCGCCGTTGAAGACGATGACGACAACCCTTGAAGTAGGGCTCTAATAATAATTCCAAATTTCTAATTGGGCTTACAATATTAGTTTAGACCAAATAAATATTTGGGCCTTAAAAGTTAAGTAAAGCCCATTTAATCAACGTCAAGGAGAGAGCTTTGGGTTGACTTTAATCAACGTCAAAGGAAAAGGTTGACTTTTAGTCAATCAATCACGTTTACAAAACGCGCGTTTCAATCTGAATTCCCCAAAGTTCAGAAGAAGCCAAAGACAGTCTTCAGGTGTTCGGGGTTTTAGAAAATCAAATATCACAGACTCAAGGGTTTTTGGTCTGATTGTCTTTCTTCTCATGGCTTTCTCGAGAATCGCTCTTCTTTGCCATCGATTCTCTAGACAACAACGCCAACTTCAAAGACCATTCTCTACTAAACTAGATAACACCAGATTTCTTCCTCCCAATCAATCCGAGCTTGCCCACAATCTAGTTGCCATCTTCACTAGACAGTCTTTTTCCCTTGACGACCCTGAGCTACTGAGACTCGCTCCAGAGCTCAACACCAAGGTAGTCGAAACCGTCTTGAATGGATTCAGAAGGTGGGGTTTGGCTTATTTCTTCTTCAATTGGGCTTCTAAACAGCAAGGATATAGAAACGATATGTATACTTACAATGCCATGGCTTCTATCCTATCACGTGCTCGACAAAATGCCTCACTGAAAGCTTTGGCTGCAGATGTTTTAAATTCTTGTTGTTTAATGTCCCCTGGAGCGTTAGGGTTTTTTCTTCGGTGTCTGGGTAATGTTGGGCTGGTGGAAGAAGCAATTTCTGTTTTTGATAGAGTTAGAGAGTTAGGTCTTTGTGTTCCGAATTCTTATACCTATAACTGTTTGTTAGAAGCAATTTCTAAGTCGGATTCAAGCTCGGTTGAGTTAGTTGAGGCGAGGTTGAAGGAAATGAGGGAATGCGGGTTTCATTTCGATAAATATACTCTTACACCAGTTTTGCAGGTTTACTGCAATACTGGGAAGTCCGAGAGAGCGTTAAGTGTTTTCAACGAGATTCTTAGTCGAAGCTGGCTTGATGAACATGTTTCAACGATCTTGGTTGTATCAATTTGTAAATGGGGTCAGGTAGATAAGGCTTGTGAGATTATTGAGATGCTAGAAGAACGTCATATTAAGTTGAACTATAAAACTTACTGTTGTTTGATTCATGGGTTTGTAAAGGAGTTTCGGATTGATAAAGCACTTCAGTTGTTTGAGAAAATGCGTCAGATGGGTATGAACGCTGATATTGGATTGTATGATGTGTTGATGGGTGGACTTTGCAAGCATAAAGATCTTGAGATGGCTCTGAATTTGTATTTAGAGATTAAGAGGTCGGGAATTCCACCCGATAGAGGAATACTTGGGAAGCTAATATGTTCGTTTTCTGAAGAAAGTGATTTAAGTCGGATAACAAAATTGATCATTGGAGACATAGACTCAAAATCTGTGATGCTTCTATACAAATCTTTATTGGAGGGGTTTATTAGGAATGGTTTGGTGCACCACGCCTACAATTTTATTCAGAACCTCATGGGAAATCATGAGTCAGATTATGTGTCTGAAATAATTAAGCTTCTAAAGGAATATGATAAAGCAATCCTTCCTGATACAGATTCTATTAGCATTGTGATTGACTACTTAGTCAAAGCTAATAACGTGGATATGGCAGTGACCTTGTTACATGATATTGTCCAGAATGGCCTTGCTCCAAGTCTTATGATGTACAATAACATTATCGAGGGGATGTGTAAAGAGGGAAGGTCAGAAGAAAGCTTAAAACTCTTAGGGAAAATGAAGGATGCGGGGGTTGAACCAAGTCAATTTACACTTAATAGTATATATGGTTGCTTGGCTGAACAATGCAATATTGCAGGAGCACTCAATCTGCTGAAAAGGATGCGTTTATATGGATTTGAGCCATGGATAAAGCATTCGACCTTCCTTGTCAAAAAACTTTGTGAGACTGGGAGGGCTGTTGAGGCTTGCAAATACCTTAATGATGTGGCTGGAGAAGGTTTCCTTGGTCATATGGTTGCCTATACTGCTGCAATTGAAGGCCTCATAAAAAATAAAGGAGTAGATAGAGGTTTAGAGTTATTCCAAGACATATGTACCAGTGGTCATTGCCCCGATGTGATTGCATATAATGTAATGATTAAGGCTTTATGTAAAGCATGTCGAACAACAGAAGCTGATCACCTGTTTAACGAAATGGTATCAAAAGGACTAAAACCTTCTGTTGCTACTTATAACAGTATTATAGATGGATGGTGCAAGGAGGGTGAGATTGACCGGGGCATGTCTTGTATAGCAAGGATGCATGAGGAGGAGAAAGACCCTGATGTTATTACATATACTAGCTTAATCCATGGGCTATGCACTACTGGAAGACCTAGTGATGCAATTTCCCGTTGGAATGAAATGAATGGCAAAGCTTGCTATCCTAATAGAATTACTTTCATGGCACTTATTCAGGGTCTTTGCAAGTGTGGCTGGTCTAGTGAAGCCTTAGTTTATTTTCGTGAGATGGAAGAAAAGGAAATGGAGCCTGATTCAGCTGTTTACTTATCACTCGTAACCTCTTTTCTGGCAAGTGAAAACATCAATGCTGGGTTTGGGATATTCAGAGAAATGGTTCATAAAGGAAGATTTCCCGTTTCAGCAGATAGGAATTATCTACTTGCTGTTGAAGCTACAAATAAGTTTGTGGAAGACTCTAGGACATCCTGTTATCTTACAGGTCTAATAAAAGATGGTAGATATCCAATTTTGACTGCTTTGACTAGGAAATGAGTCAAACGCTTCTAATTGAAACAGGGAATACTTATTAGGTTTGTTGCAAAGGTTTTCAGCTAATGAATTGGTCAAAACTCAGTTTTGGAACTAATACGAAGCTAGCTCCTTGTTGCTAATCTTGGTCTGATGCCATGGAACCAGCTTCTTCTTACAAGGTATTTGCTCCGGAGCAAACTATTATTTTCTTAACGCTATGATAAAGCATAAGAAATAGTTTCTATGGATAGATTTGGATCATCCATTAATAAAAAGGTTAATGTTGATGTTACAATTTCTGGCAACCAGGTTTTGGGAGTTATCCTTGATGAGATATGCGCAGAGGTTCTGCACTTCATTGGCTCTTTAAACTTTGATTTCAACAAAAGGTCTAAAGCTCTAAACATGTTGCAGAAACTTCTGATCTTCATTCAAAACCGGTTTTGAACTAGGTATCCATAGCTCTGTGCTCAAATGTTCAAGCCCAGATGTTGCATTTTTTATTTTGTGGGTTGAAGATAAAATTGACACTTATGATGCATACCAGGATTAGTTAGTTGCATAGAGCAATTGAGTTTTTTGTTAATGGAATCCAGAAATTAGCTAGTTGCTAGATTTCATACTAATTACTAAGTCTGTCAGACCATTGTAGAATATAACTCCATATACATCAGTCTGTTCATTTCTGTAAATAGGTCCTTTTGTAATGTTTATATACTTAAATAAGTGTGTATTATATACAGGTTTTTAAAAGGAAATTGCAATGAAACCGTGATCTTATAATTGTAGACCAAATAACCACAAAGAAGGGGTACGTTGTGCTCCGATTAAAGTTTGGCGTTATTAAAATACAAAACAAAAAGGCTGGGTTCATTTGTCGTAGGGCTAAAAACTTCAGGGGTGCATTATACAAATTTATTCATTTTGTTAGTTGAATTGATTTGATCCAAACTACAATTTGAAAATGGTGAAATTCTTCGGCTAGAGTAAGTGTGAAGAGGTGAATGTTGAAATCATCATCGTCTCTCTTCGTGAACTCTATTCTGCTTCACCGATGTAAATCAATGTTGGAGCTGAACAAAATGCACGCCCTCCTGATCACACTTGGTCTCTCCGAAGAAGAACCTTTTGCTTCTCGAACTCTGTCTTTCTCTGCTTTGTCTTCTTCAGGGGACGTCGAGTACGCTTACAAATTCTTGTTGAAACTGTCGAATCCTCCGGATTTCGGCTGGAATTTCGTCATACGAGGTTTCTCCAATACCAGAAATTCAGAGAAAACGATTAGTGTTTATATTCAGATGTTGAGGGCCGGGTATTCACCTGATCATATGACTTATCCGTTTCTCTTCAAGTCAATTTCGCGTCTTGCCAACAGAAAACTTGGTGGGTCTCTGCATTCTGCTGTTGTTAAAACTGGGTTTGAATGGGATTTGTTCATATGTAATTCTCTTATTCACATGTATGGTACGTTTCGAGACAGAGTGTCCACGCGCAAGCTGTTCGATAAAATGCCTGTTAAGAACTTGGTGACTTGGAATTCCATTTTGGATGGGTATGCCAAGTGCGGGGATGTTGTTTCGGCAAGACTGGTGTTTGATGAAATGACTGAGAGAGATGTTGTGTCTTGGAGTTCTATGATTGATGGGTATGTCAAAAGTGGTGAATTTAACGAAGCACTGGAAATTTTTGATCAGATGGTGAAAATTGGTTCATCAAAGGCAAATGAAGTCACTATGGTTAGTGTTTTGAGCGCTTGTGCTCACTTGGGTGCGCTGAATCGAGGAAAGACAGTACATCGCTATATACTCGATGAGCAATTGCCCTTAACAGTTATATTACAGACATCTCTTATTGATATGTATGCTAAATGTGGGTCGATAGGAGATGCCTGGAGTGTCTTCTGTGGAGCATCTTTAAAGGAAAGGGATGCATTGATGTGGAATGCTATGATCGGAGGGCTTGCAAGTCACGGTTTTATAAGAGAATCGCTTCAATTGTTTCACAAAATGCAAGAATCTGAGATTGACCCGGACGAGATAACATTTTTGTGCTTGTTTGCAGCTTGTTCCCATGGCGGATTAGTGAAGGAAGCTTGGCATTTATTCGCGAGTCTCAAGGAAAGCAGAACGGAGCCAAAGAGCGAACATTATGCTTGTATGGTCGATGTGCTTTCCCGAGCTGGTCTAGTTAAAGACGCTCATGAATTTATATCGGAAATGCCGATCACACCGACGGGTTCAATGTTGGGTGCTTTGCTTAACGGGTGCATAAACCATGGAAACTTGGAGCTTGCGGAAACCGTTGGAAAGAAGCTTATAGAGTTGCAACCGCATAATGATGGACGATATGTTGGGCTAGCTAACGTTTATGCGACCAACAAACGGTTTAGCGCGGCTCGGTGTATGAGAGATGCAATGGAGAAGAAAGGAGTGAAGAAAACTGCAGGACACAGTATAATTGAATTAAATGGAACACCACATAGATTCATAGCTCATGACAAATCACATATTCATTCCTACAAGATCTGTGCAGTGTTACAGTTAATTGGAACTTTTATGAATCTCGATGTTGACTACGATAATCTTGAAAACCTTTATTGTATTTGTTCTTGACAACAGCCACATTACCTTTAACAATGTTATTATTTTTTTTTCAGTTGAAAGTTGAATAATATCAAGGTTTAAAAACACATGACTGGTTCAGGAGTTATGGTAGAACTAGTTTCATGGGCTGGTGCAGTTAAATGATGTATAAAAGGCATTGCTTCTTTTTATTTCTTGCAACTCACGAACCCAATTAAGATTTGAATATCTTCTCATTATCAAATCTTTTGATTATCACTTTCAATTGGAAAAAATCATATCAATTTAGCAAAATAACCCCAAGAGTGTAGCCATAAATGGCGAGGAATTAGGGTCTTTTTTTTTCTTGAAGGTTTCAAGATGGAAAAAAAAGCAAGCGCTAGTGAAATTCACTTCACTGCTTCAAAAGACCTCTTTCTTGAAAAAGCTCATACATCGCCGCTCCGATCTTAGCTGGAGATTCAACAACCTTCACTCCGGCATCATTTAAGCTCTTAATCTTGTCCTGAGCCGTACCTTTACCACCGGAAACAATGGCTGCAACAAACACAAACCAGAGAAATAAATGAGTTTCGAACCAAAAGTAGTAAATCAGGTATAGGCATTAGACGGTTTATGATGATACCTCCAGCATGCCCCATTCGACGACCCGGTGGGGCAGTAAGTCCAGCAATAAAGGCAACAACAGGCTTGTCAGTACCACTTGCCTTTTATATTCATCAAGAAACCAAACATTAATATTACATTTCATAATGAGAAAAGAGATAGCGAGTTGAAAATATTAGCAGTGGTTTTATTACTTTTATCAAAGCGGCAGCATCTTCTTCTGCAGTGCCTCCGATTTCTCCAATGAGAACGATACCTGAAACAACCAGCTGTCCCTTAGTTTCCATCTTTCGGGATCAAAAGGCAGAAATCTTTCAATCAAGCTACTAACTACATTGAGAAAGGAGAGTAACTAAAGGAATCAAAGCCTTCTAAAACAAGAAGCTTGTTGTCTAAAGAGATTTCGTAAGCATGTGGCTGTTATTCTAAATTATCTTACAGGTTCATCTATTTCGATGACACAATGATTTCGTACAACCGTGAACACAGTTAAAATGCGGTTGATTGTCCTATGTTCAAAAACATTACCTTCGGTTTGAGGATCAACAAAGAATTTCTCTAAGCAGTCGACAAAGTTTGTCCCATTAAAAGGATCCCCACCAATTCCTACACAAGTCGATTGGCCTAGACCCACTGCAGTTGTTTGGAACACCTGCATGAAAGTTAGAATGAAAGCAATGATTAGAAATCCTTAGAAAATATTTAAATCAAAATCTACAACCACATAAAAACCATTTGTATAAAATCTTAAATGCTCTAAAAATGAAGAACAATTTTCAATAAAACCTTTCAAGGGAGTATTAATTAGACTAGCTATCAAAAATATTTTGCAAGTCTGCCAAGGCCAAAGGCTATGGTGACTAACAGATTGAGAGAGATTGAGACAGAACAAATCATCAACGGCAGAACATAAAAGATGAACCTTACAGCTTCATATGTCAAGGTTCCAGAGCGAGAGACAATCCCAATCTTCCCAGGCTTGTGGATGTATCCCGGCATAATTCCAATTTTGCATTCACCAGGCTTGATAATTCCAGGACAGTTTGGACCAATCAGCCTCGTTTTTGTTTGAGTGTTAAGAGCATGCTTTACACGTACCTAAATAAGAAACAGCAGAAGTTCTATAAGTATGCAAGAATATGCAATTAGCATCAAAGGAGATACAAAATCAAAAAGCATCAAGATATTTACCATGTCATGTTGTGGGATTCCTTCGGTAATACACACAATAAGATCTAATTCAGCCTCTATACCCTCCATAACAGCAGCAGCAGCGAAAGGTGCAGGAACATATATGACAGAGGCATTGGCTTTCGTCTCAGCCTTAGCCTCAGCAACAGAGTTGAAAACAGGGAGACCTAAGTGTTCCGTTCCACCCTTCTTCGGTGTCACTCCTGCCACCTATTACAGAATAAATACACAAAACCAAATTAGCAAAACCACCTTGCTTAAAAGCAATCTCATCAGCAAACACAGAATTGTAGAACACCCATTTCATCTCTAATATCTAGTGGAATTTGGGTGATGAAATAGCAAAAACTAGTGTACTCATCGTCCAAGAACTCAGAGATTCCGCAGGTCCTGACCTAGAGAATTCAATAACACTTGAAGCATCTTCAAGCTAAAAACGAGATACCCTAATTAATGTAATTCTGTATATGTCAGCACAACAAAAGAACACCTAATCCACACTTCAATGGAGAAATACCCAATTCGAGAAACATTAAAGGGAATCATGATTACCATTTTGGTGCCGTACTCAATGGCTTGTTCAGTGTGAAAGGTTCCGTTCTTTCCGGTGATGCCTTGACAGAGTACTCGTGTGTTTTTGTCGACGAAGACCGCAGCAGGAGGAGGAGGATCCGACGCAAAAGAGCGAGATTGGGTCAACGAAGTGAGAGACTGGCATGACGGAAAAACCTCCGAGCTGCCAATAGAACAACGGCGCAGAGATCCGAGAAGCCTTGTAACCTGCCTAGACATGATTGATCTGGCTTTCTTTTTGGGTCTCGATCCGGATCAACTTATGTGAACCCTAACTGTGTGAAGGCGACAAAACGGAAATGAGAGCAAAGAAAATTCAGCGAGGGCTTCGTTTGAAGAATCAACCGAGAGATCAAAAGCCGACAAGAGGCTTCCTTTAAAGGCTACACTTTCTCAATTTTAGCCCAAACCCAATTTTTCCAAATTATGGACTTTTAGAAGGTTTTTATATTCCACTGATTGATTTCAATTATTCTGTGTAATAAATTATGAATAATGCCTGCTGCTTTTTACATTATTCAATCTTAAAAGTCATTTTCTCATAAGGAACATTCCTTCAACCATTTTCAAATACAGTTTTACAAGTAGACACTAATTTGGGTGCAAATGGAACCACTTTCTTAGGTGCCTTTACTGATTCATAACCAACAAGTATGAGCAAAACAAGAAAGGGATTAAGATTTCAGACTCGTTTTAAATGAGCAATTGGCTTTCATTACAGATCCTGGTTGCTGATTCCCTAGGAGAAGCATTTGAGCTGCCTAAACAAGTAAGAAGATTAAGAAGCATATACATAAATCCATAATACCAGTCCAAATTTCAATTCATTGAATGATGTTCGAAGCAGAACTTACATACATAATGGCAAACATCCAAAAGAGCAAGTAAACCGGAATCACAAATTACATAGTACGAGTTTGAGGAATGGATTCAACAAACTAGAATGTGTTGGTGTTGGGAAGCTCGATTAGTAGCGATATTTAGTGGAGTAATCTTTTGGAGCAATGACCAACCCACGACCCTTCCTTGCACCACGATAGACAGTTTCAATGATGTCAATGAACTCTTGCTTATCCTTGAGAGCCCAATTGATCTTGTTGTTGTTACCAGTTCCAAGATCGATCATAATGTGTTTGTTCCTAAAGAAGAACATGACTGTTGAAGGATCATAGAGCTCGTACATGGTGTTGAAATCTGGAACTTCAGTTATGTCTACCAGATATATCACTGCAAAGTTCTTTATCGTCTCGGCAACAGACGCGAGCACCTCATCCATCTAAAGAAAAATCAATGTACGAAGTTTGTCAGTGAAACCCTAATTTTCAGCAATTCCAAGATACAGAATACACTAGCCCTGAGAATATTATCCGTATCCGTCGGATATCCGTATCCGTCGGATATCCGTATCCGTATCCGAAAATTGATCCGAAAAACGGATATCTGGTCCAAACGAATACGGATAGTAAATTTATATATCCGACGGATACGGATACAGCAAAAAGTTGGACCGGATATACGGATATCCGGCCCATTAAGATTTTTTTTTTTTTTGTCAACGGCCCATTAAGATTTGAAACAAAAACCCATTTATCCACTCCGGATATCCGTATCCGTATCCGGGATATTCGTAATTTCGGATACGGATACGGATCCCGGATACGGATACGGATATCCTGAGTCCGGATATCCGTAATTTCGGATACGGATACGGATCAGAAAATAACGGATATCCCGGATACGGATACGGATATCGTAAAAAGGGCCGGATATCCGTCAGAAGAGAGATTCCATCAGAAACGGAATTCACTAGTAGGATAAATAGCGAAACAAAACAAAATGAATATCTAAAGTTTCAACAAATCAAAATCACGGAATAAGAATAAACAAAACGAAGAAGAGACTATCAGAACGGAACACTAGTATGAAAAAATAGCAAATCAACTAAAGATAATTAGGGTTATTAATGATAACCATGCATATAATCCGTACCGAGTTAAAGAACACAAAGAGTGGCTAAATTTCCACAAAATCACCCCACAAGAATCTCAAATTTTGCCTAACAAAAGGATCCAAATCGAAATTAGGGATTACAAATAGAATCAAAACATATAATCGAGTTCAAGAGGAAGAAACGTTGCACATACCTGCATACAAGTCTCATCCCAGTCATGACCGAATCGTATGACGACGAGACGTTCTTCCTCGGCCAAAATCGCCTGATCAACAGCCCAACCGGAGTGCAAGTGCGGTAGAAGGTACGACATCTTCGATCTCTTTCAATTTCACTCTTTTTTCTCTCTAGCCCTAATTTTATATCTTTGATTTTTCTTATATGTTGACGATGACGTCGCGTTGATCTCACGCGTGAACACGCACAGAACAAATTGGGCTAGGCCCATAATACTCACTTTCAGCCCAATAAGTATTAATCTACCAGATTGCAAATCGGACGGTGACTAAGGTAGTGGAACACCCTATTCTGGTGGGTCATTTGTAGACAAGCATAAACCCATATGATCTAATTATCCTATCCAATATCCTCGAAGATGTCTAGAGCTATGATTCTCACAACAACTCCATTTTGAAGCTGAAATCTCTGATCTCTTTTCAGTTATTTCCCTCGAAATCTCTCCGAATCTCACTTCACTTGGATTATGGATATCGCTTCTTCATCTCTATCTCAAGCTCACAAGGTCGTTCTCACGCGTCAACCTTCTTCTCGGGTCAACACCTGCTCCGTTGGTTCAGTATCTACAATCGGTTTCTCGCTTCCGCAGATTAGCTCACCGGCTTTACTCAAATGTCGCCGGAAGAAAAGCTCTTCTGGGTTCGTGAAAGCTTGTGTTGCTGTTGAACAGAAGACCCGAACAGCTATCATCAGAATTGGCACAAGGGGAAGGTGAAAATTCTCTCTTTTAAATCTTCCGTGAACTCTTTTGAGTCTATGAACGCCTCAATGTTATAGGGTACGATTTGGTTTTCTTAATTCCGATCCAAATTATCGATTTTGACTGGCCCTCTGGTCGATCCGTTTTCCTGGTCTTGAGAGAGTCATAGCAGTCAATGTCAATCCCTAGCTGCGTTTAGATGGTATAATGTATCATTAATCTCTCTGTATTGATCGAGAAGGTTTGATTTCTGCGTTTATGGTAATTGTCAAAGAACAGAGTTCTCATGTTCAGTAACCAAATGCATTAATGTTGGATGAGCATTTATTAGTCTATGTTGCGTCTTATCTTCTTTGTTTTTGTGCTTATATAGTCTCACTATGTAGGACAGTCCTCTAGCACTTGCTCAAGCATACGAGACGCGAGAAAAGCTCAAGTCAAAACACCCAGAACTCACTGAAGAAGGAGCTATTCACATTGAGATCATTAAAACCACTGGTGATAAGATTCTATCTCAACCGCTTGCTGATATTGGTGGGAAGGGACTTTTCACCAAAGAAATAGACGAGGCCTTAATAAATGGTCATATCGACATAGCTGTTCACTCAATGAAAGATGTCCCAACTTATCTACCGGAAAAAACGATTTTACCTTGTAACCTTGTGCGTGAGGATGTTCGAGATGCTTTTATTTGTCTTACTGCAGCCTCCTTAGCTGAGCTTCCGGCTGGAAGCGTTATAGGAACAGCTTCTCTCAGGAGAAAATCCCAGATACTCCACAAATTTCCAGCATTACAAGTTAGTTTTAACATCTTTTCATAACATAGAGACTACAAATTCTTATGAATCAGTCTATTCTTTCTTTCATATTTTGATTTATTTGTTTGTTCCCTATGCAGGTTGAGGAAAACTTTAGGGGTAATGTGCAGACAAGATTAGCAAAGCTTCAAGGAGGAAAGGTCCAAGCCACACTATTAGCACTAGCTGGTCTTAAGAGAATGAGTATGACAGAGAATGTTGCATCTATATTATCTCTTGATGAGATGCTTCCAGCTGTTGCTCAAGGAGCAATCGGAATTGCCTGTAGAAGCGATGATGATAAAATGGTATGTCAAGCTCTCATTAATTTACTTTATCCTGTGATGTTTCCCTTTCATGGAACTTCTGGATTTGCATCTCTGATAGATTGTGGATGAATAAAAACTTACTGGTGTTTAAATCTGTAGGCAAATTACTTAGCCTCATTGAATCATGAGGAAACAAGACTAGCGGTTTCATGTGAGAGAGCATTCCTTGAAACGTTAGATGGCTCATGTCGTACTCCTATCGCTGGATACGCGGCCAAGGATGAAGAAGGCAACTGCTTCTTCAGAGGATTGGTAGCTTCCCCTGACGGTACAAAAGGTATTTAAACATATCAGTCATGTGAGAGGATAAACACATTTGCATTGTGTATTATCAGTCATTTCTCATATGTTCCATCTTTGTGTCAGTTCTTGAGACCTCGAGAAAATGTCCATACGTGTTTGAAGACATGGTGAAGATAGGAAAAGACGCAGGGCAAGAACTGCTCTCTCGTGCTGGTCCTGGATTCTTCGGCAACTAGGCCAGTGAAAGAAGAGGAGGAAGAAATGTAACACCGGACAGAGTCTAGGTTTAGGAGTAATTCAACCTCTTGAAGTCCCGTTTTCCTAAATCTGTTGTAACTTTTTTGATTTTTTGAGAGAAACATAACCTTTTTTATTGATTGTTTTGTTGTATTTAGATTAAATATATGTTGCAATTGTACTCCTTTTATCGGACTATGAAACTTGTTCCCTAGAAATCAGAGGGACAAAATGAAAACCGAAGACTTAGCTCAATTTCCTTCGATCTTCTTCTTCATCAACCTGAGCATACCACTCTGGTCTTCTCTCATTGCTAAGCATCAGTTCCTCATTGCTCAACGCTCTTGTGGCCACAACAACAAGAGTCTTAAGTACAAGAGTATCCAAACTGCTATTACTCTCTGTCCTAGACCAGAAGCTTCCAAATCTTCCAATCTTCATGTCTTCTGTGCTCTCGAAATATATATTTGGAATGTAAACTCGCCTCTCTTTCTCTGACAAAGGAAAGTCATACGGGCAAATCATGACATTAGAATCCATGTCTTTACTCGGGTGATTGATGAAATGACCAAACGCCAACGGGTTTCTCATTTCAAGAACGGCCTCTACACTACCCAAACCTTCAAGCGGCATACTCAGCATTTCCACAGTTGTAGCGTCTGTTCTGATCTTAGACGGCGTAACAGAGCCATTCCATACTTCCCTTGATTCTCCTCCAAGACCCCAAGGTTGAGCATTTATTACCGTCCCATCATACCTAGTGATCAGATATGAGTTCTGTGCAGCGACATTTGGATATCCAGGAAGGTATCTACAGAGAGCAGGAGCATAAATCACACCAGGGTAAAAGGCTAAGATAGCTCCCACATCTGCTTCACCTTCTATGAAACAACCTTGACCGGCTTCTTTGTGAGGTATTAGTGATGGTTTGACCTCAAGCGTGTACCCAATTCGATCCTTTAAATGTTGTGAGACTTCAGCGAGTTTAAGAGGTTTAGTCTCATGAACTGTGCTGAGAAAAAAAAATCAGTGAAAAATGATTAAGATGAAAATAAAGTGGAGAGTTCTAGTAGTTCACTACACTTATTACCAAGACTCACTAGGCTTGTCTGCAGTTGGAACATTGTTGCCACTTTTCGATTCTGATCCTGACTCACTTAGTACCTTTGTTTTGTCAATATCAGTAAGAAGGATCTCGTCCATCAAAGAACAGAAGTTTTGGACTTGGTAATGAATGTTCTCCTGAACTTGTCTCTGTTGCTCTGATAATGTGGCTTTACCAGCAATCTCAATGATCTCTTCTGCATCATCCTCCTCAGCATCTCGCCCCAAACGGTTATAGCTAAATCACAAAGAATCTACGTGAGCAATACAGCCGAAAGAATTTATCAACAACGAGGAGTATTAACACCACGCTTAGTAGATAAACAGACAAGTTGATACTTTATAATCCACAATACATCTTTGAATCGGTATAATTGTTCAAAATTTCTTTTATCATTACTAACAAATACCAACCTCGTTAACATAAACAGTTTGTTAACGTCTGCTTCAAATTGCAGTTGCCTTGGATTCTTAGCAAAAGTTGTACTCTTTGCTAGAACACCAACACCCTGGAAATCTCACAAAACAAAGCAAATCTCAGCACTCTTTGATCGAATCAAGGTTAAAACTAAGGGCAGATTGAGGTTTTTAGTCATACTATACATCAAAACTTCTTGAATTAACATAACTTGAGCCCAATGATCATAAAAGAAACTTCGAACTACATGTACCGAGAGAAAGCGAACCATTGAGATTCAGTGAGTTTCATCTTCACTCACATATGTTTTTACTCCTAAGTTTATCTCTCTATCAATGCTACAAGCTACAAATAAACTGACACATAGCTAACTCAAAGTAGGCAATTTATAATGAAAGACTAAATCCTACACAAGACTGAAACTTTATTCGTACCCAACAGCGAAAACCGATACAAAAGAGGAATTTTCAAGAACTCTCGCAAATAAAATGATAGGAAAAATGAAATTGGTTTCACCTGCTGAAATTTGTTGAAAAGAAACGCAATTTTTGAAAACGCCATTCTTTCTCTCCAGCTCTTTAAATCGACAAACAGAGAAGAAGAAGAAGAAGAAGAAGAAGAAGAAGAAGAAGAAGAAGAAGAATCGCAAATGCTTCCTTGGAAGATTTAGTTGAGTGAAGCGAAAAGAGTCGAGTGCTGCTGCGTAACCCAAAATCATTCCTCTCTGGTTGGATCCATTTCATGTTTATGGGCTTAAATGGGCCTTTCAGTAGTTTCATCTCTAAAGACCTCTAGTATTGTTCGTGTTTTCTTTCTCATTCACAAAACCTAATCCATAACAAATCTTTAAACCTCATAAGAGACTCATACGTGTCACGCTGTTATTAGACATGAGCTTTTACTCAGAAGAAGCTTGAAGATCTCAAATCTCTCTTCACCTCACTCGCTTCAAAGTCTCAGAGCAATGACCAATACGTATCATACCGTGTTTTCCAGGTTTGACAGTTAATGTATCCTTTGAGTTTTTGTGGTCGGTCATTTGAATTAGCCTCACGATGTGTGTTGAATTCGATTCTCAGGCGTATTTTGCTCTGAGTGGTTCTTTAGGAGAGAGGATCTTCGATATGGTCACTCAACACAGGAAAGATGGTAAAATGACATATGAAGATCTTGTAATTGCTAAGGTACTTGTCTTTGATCGTGTAAATGGTTGGTATCTTCTTTTGCTAGATTTATTCGATTATGGATTTCAATACCATCAAATAGCTACAATCACAACTCATTTTCTCCAGAAAACAATTGGTTTTTGATTTATAATTTGAGATATTGCCTATTGTTGTGTAGTTATTTGAGTCGTTGTTTTCCAGGCAACATACGAAAAAGGAACTGATGATGAGATTGCTGAGTTTATTTACCAGACCTTGGATGTAAATGACAATGGAGTCTTGACAAGATATCATCAAGGCGTTTTACATCTTAATTTTATGGATTCAAGTTGGTTGAAACATGTTAGTTTGCCTTCGGGTCAGATTTAGAGTCGGTTCTAGTGGTGATTTCAAGAGTGTATTCTCCACTGAGAGCTCTGATGGGGAATCAAGTGATTACAAGGAGTTGGTCGATGCATTTCTCAATGCTGCTGTTTTCTCAAAATCCGATGGTGATTCTGAAAACGGAATGTCTTTTGAAGATTTCAGAAGCTGGTGCTCCCTTGTTCCAGAAAGTTCCTCGGAAGCTTGCTAATGCCTCCCAGTCCAGGTTTTTTCTTTGTCTTCTCTAGTCTCAATTCAATACTTATTTGAAAAGATGGTAACATCCCTTATTATATTCACTTTCCTAGTGAGACCTGGATATCAAGTGCCACATCTGATCTCTGAAGATGGTGTGGACTCAGATAGGCTATTGTTAAGGAAGGAATATGCTTGGCATATCGGAGGAGCTCTTCCTCACCACGAGCTTCTAGGAACCATCCATCTGTGTAGATACATTTTGTGTTCATGGAAGTCCTGATGGTTATATAACAGGAATCAGAGGAAAAGTTCAATGCTTAGGAGCTGCAGAGATGGAACAAAGCGAGACTGATTTAGAAAAGCAAGAAATGATTAAAGAGAAGTGTTTCCTTCGATTTCCCACAATTCCTTTTATTCCCAGGTTGCCTTATGATGTCATTGCCACTGATTGTGACAACTACGCTCTTGTTTCTGGAGCCAAAGACAAGTGCTTTGTTCAGGTGAGTCTCAAGACCAAACTATCTACCAATCGGTCGATAGAATAAGCATAACAATTCTTCTTCTTACGTTTAGTTTTTACCGACTCAAACCATCGACCAAGGTCGATGAAAATCATTTCTTTCACATATCAAAGTTAAGAACCTTAACTCTGGGTTTACCATTGGAACCCCTATAAAATAAAAACTCATGTTGAGTTCTTAACTTTCAAAAAAGTCATAATTTATAATTAAATAATGTTAAGAACCCTTTGTGGGGTTCTTATGGTTAGAGATGGTCTTTCAAAAGGATGTGACATTCAATCACTTAATCAAAAATACTTAGCTCATCAGGACTATTTCTCTATCAAATTTTTATTTTATTATAATGAAAATGCCTTCTTTTTCTACAATATTAAGCTATAAATATAACATTTATTCATCAACTTTGATGCCAATAAACAAAAAGTTCAATATGTTTTTCAATTGAAACTCATTAAATCAATTGGGTAAGATAAACAACAAGATTCCATGACTTGGTCTTGGTGGCAATGATCATAAGCGTTTGGGAGGCAAGGGGATAGAGGAAAGGAAGTGTGAAAATAAGGTGAGAGATTGCGGTGCAGCAAATGCCGGAACTTGATGACCAGCTCCTCTCACGGTGGCAAATGTTAGTCCTCCGGCATAAGTCTCAACCCATCCACCCACTTGGCTCTTATGGAACCATGATCTCCATGGTGAATTTACCTTAAGTCTCATCTTCTTTATGCTATAGCGTGTAGATGTTACCGGAACCCTCCCATCCGTATCTCCACTATAAACCAATATAGAACCAATCAAGTTAATAACTAATAGACAATAAGTGAAATGCTTAATTATATTTCATTTTGTGTTTTTCTAGTGATAGTTAAGTGGTATTAGGACTGAGATATACCACTTTCTAGTCAAGTGTGCATTAGGTTAAGGCATAATGATTTACATGTTCAGTAGCGCGAGTTAATGAAAGTGGAATTAGTCGTGTGGTAAAAATTCGAATCAGGAAAAGAAAATCATAGAAACCTGTAGATCCAGATGCGGAGGCCGCCGGACAAAAGCTTCTGAATGATGGGAATCATGGTGGTTGGAGCAGCACTCCATTCCTTTATCACCCCACTAAATGGCACGCACATATATATACTTTGTTCATTAGAAACGTGATTGAACCATTAAACAAAATCCAATTAACTAATCAAGTCTCTAGCTATGGTAAGTCGTAGAACGCAACCAAAGTAAATCCTAACCTGCAAGGAGTATACGGGTAAGGAAGATTTGTAACATTAGCATGAAGTGCGACCTGCACATCTTTCCGGTTAAAATAGTTTTCCGCATAGTCTTCAGTGCATGGATCGTACCCGGCCAGTAACTTGTCCCATATGTCCTGAACCATTTAAACCCTCAAGTTGTGCAAAAAGAAAGAAAATGATCCATGATGGTTAGATTTATAGTAGAATGGGTATAATTTGTACGTACGTTTAAAGTAAAAAGACGAGGAGACACAAGGAGTTTAGGTCTTGATCTTGGAGAAGACGACGAAGAAGAAGAGAGACAAACGGGTGTGTAGATGCTGTATATATCGATATCAGAGTAAGATTCCATGAACTCTTTGAAATATTCGTAGCATTGTTCGGTCTTGTTACTGGTTTCATCCTCTAAATGGCACGAGCTATGGATGTTGTTGTGGACCTCATCCGATACTATAGCGTGGCTCCATGCATAGTCCACTAGCCCTGCTACGTCTGTGGCATCGTTGATCACTGCATTTCCTATCTGCAACACAGTCACCAAACGAGTAGGTTTTATGGTTACTTGTATCGCAAGATACATACGTTGTTTAACCTACATATATAATTCCATACCATGAAACCCTTTAGATTGATGCGCGACTCTCTTGTAACCTTCTTGTTCCTGTCATAAATTACCTCCGCAAGCTGAGGAACATAGTGACCTGAGAAAAGATGATCATAAGCATCTAGTAAAAGTATTCTCTACAGTCAAGATCTAGATTTTGTGGCTAGATCACACCTACAAAAACAACTGCGAAAAATCGTCCAATGACTATAAAAATATCAAATAACCACGATTGAATCATATGATATTTTCTAGAAACGACCATATAGCAATGATTGCTACTGATGTAACTGTAGGGTCAGTGCTAGAAAATATAGTAGATACACCATCTTCGTTTAGTTTATGTATAATGAGTTAGCAATTAAAGCTCTTTTGAACTTTTGAACTTTACCGGCGTAACTCTCTCCGGTGATGTAGAACTCGTTTGATCGGAACTCAGGGAATTTCTTGAACCAGTTAATCAAGAAAGCAAGAGAATCAGCTGCAGTAACTTCATCTCCAAGCTTATGAAGATCCATTGAGTTATTGGTATACGAGAACCCCACGCCAATGGGTGCTTCCAAGAACAACATATTGGCCTCTGCACAAACATTATTTTGGTCTTTTAATGAAGTACGTACGGACCAACTACCAACTAGAAAATCTTTGTATATATACACGTATAAATATAAGATTATGGGCCTTAGTTTTTCGGCTTTGAAAAACAAAAATCTTTGTAAAATACTATAGTTTATCTTTTTACTCTAAAATATGATTGGTTTAATTTTAATCTTGTACTGAGATTTTTGCTTTCCAAAGCCGAAAAACGAAAGCAATTCCAATCAGGCCCTACAGGATGATTGGAAAGGACTGTGATTGCTGTAGAAAGTAAAAGGATTTTGAAAGCACTAAAATTTGGTCAATCATGATTTATGTTTGATTTTGGCTTCCATTGATGTGGAAAGCAAATATTTAATTTTGACAAGAATTTTTGCTGTAGAAAACGAAATTCCTACAACCCAAATGTATTGGCTTTATAAAATTTAAATCAATTAGTTATTAAATAATAAAATCCTAATTCACGTAATTGTCTATTTTTTAGAACATCAATTAGAAAATAAAAAGGAAATAGCGAAAAAAAGAGTCGACGAAGAAGCACTAAAAGGTATTTGTATGTTGTTTTTTTTAATTATTATAGCACTAAAAGGTATTTGTATGTTGTTTTTTATTATTATAGCACCTCTCTAATATTATTTCTATTGTATGTAATATTAATTTATATTTTGTATTCAAACAAAAGTGAAACAATGAACCAATTTATATTATGTCAAAAACTTTTAAATTTATTATACGTTACTTTTAGATATTTGTTATTTTATTTAAAAATTTATATCTATTATAAAAATTTTCAGCATCTACCATTTATTATTTTTAAATAATTATTTTATTTAGAATATTATATATCTATTATAAATTTATTATATTTAATTTTCATCATTTTATTAGAAATATTCTATATACAATATAAATTTACAACATATACATTTATTACTTTTAGATAATTATTAGTTCATCTAGAATATTATATATCTATTAAAAATTTATTAGTTTTAGATTTTTATCATTTTATTTCATATATTATATATATTATAAATCTACAGAACCTATATTTAAATTTTTACCAATCAAACTTTCAATTTCAAAAATCAAAACTATAAATCTACAGCAAAAAAATCTATAGTCAAATACCTACAACCAAAATCCTATAGCAAAAAACTTAAAGCTACAGCCCTTACCAATCGGCCCCTATATTTTGTTAACAATTAGGGGCCTGATTGGAATTGCTTTCGTTTTTCTGCTTTGGAAAACAAAATCTTTGTAAAATATTGAAATTAGACCAATCAAAATTTAGAATAAAAAAACAAACTAGAGTATCTTGCAAAGATTTTTGCTTTTCAAAGCAGAAAAGCGAAAGCAATTGTTGATCTGGAGAGTTTGTTAAGGATTGCTTTCGTTTTATTGCTCTGAAAAGCAAAAATCTTTGCATGATACTCTAGTTTATCATTTACTCTAAAATATGATTGGTTTAATTTCAATCTTCTACAAATATTTTTGCTTTCCAAAGCCGAAAAAAAGCAATTCCAATCAGACCCTAGATCGAGAACATATATTCATAACTCGAACCCAATCATATCGCGTGGAAATATTAGACTCTACGATCAAATTTCCATAAGAAAAAAACTACCGAAATAAACGTCTGACTAAATGACTAAATACATTTTTACGTATAAATATAGAATTATGAAAGGTGATTTAAGTCATTGTACCTTTGTTCCAAGCGAAATTATTGAAGGTGAGGTTGCCATTGTTGGAGCGAACAAGGAAAGGGCCAAGTTCTTGTGCAGCTCCATAGGCTATAGATGAGCAACCAGGTCCTGCATATTAAATAACCGAATCTCATTTATTACTTCAACTATTATATACTTTAGATTAATATTGAATCCAATAAGACGTTATATAATTTAGAAATTAACATTCCATTGAATAGTACATGAAGGATTTTCAAAACAAATGAGTGAAGTACTTGTCGGACATACAGTGAAATTGTTTGAAATATTACCAATCAACTATTTTGTTTGGGCAGACAAATAAGACTAGGGTACAAAAATAATAACAATAAATACTTGACGTAAGACGTCAATATATTGTCACGAGTTGTCTGGATCAAAAATCAAAATTAAATAAATAAAACAGATATTTAAATTTATTATAAATCTTGTTTGTTACTCTGACTATAACACTGGTTCGTGTCGAGCCTTCAATCAAGCAATGCATATTCAAAGCTAATTCGACCTTTTTTTGTTGGAAGCTTATTAGATATTTGGAAATTAACTATCAGAGAAAGGCAAGTTTTTGTCTATATGTCTTTCTATAATCGAATATTCAACATCTTATCCCATTGCTAGCACCAATTTTAAAAGACGAGGTTCAAAAATCACGTATCCCAAAATATCCTAAATTTGGAATTGGACCGTGTGTAGAAGAAGACAAATAGTAGTATAAAGTAAATTCGTTAAATTGAACAACTACCGAGAAAATAAAAGATAAAGATAAAAGACAAAAACCCTTTAACACTCTTCAGACAAGATTTTGACACTCAATGTTAGGAAAAGAGATATTGAAATGAATTATACAAGTCCAATCTTTGTCAGAGACCTGGACCATATATTACACGTCTCTATTAATTTACAATCGAATGTTTGAAATGTACAACACTATTGTTTTATATAATATGGATGGTTCAACCACTATCATAAGTTCGGCCATACCTAAAAACTATGGAAACCAGATAAACAATTTTAAGTACCGCATAAATATTTTTCGTTTGTAAGAAGTATCATATGTTTGATAGTATATGACTGAACTAAAGGTTCTATATAACCATTATATATCGAGCCACACACCACATTTAAGTTACATTTAGTAGGAAATATATGACTTGGTTTTTCACTATATCGTTTGGATACTTTTTTACATTATAAAATGTGAATTGATATTTGTATGGTGAATCCAGAAACATCTTCTTAATATCCGAGCACGATTTTAAAACAAAAGGAACCGCTAAATAGACAGATGAAGTTTGGTAGGGCAATGTGCCCAACTTGATGTTTTCCAGAGAAATTATTACTACTTTAATTTAAACAAAATACCGTTTTAGTCTAGAACCAATTTTGTATCCAAGAATATAAAAATCTATTGCATTATTACCAAAAGGTTTTGTGTTTACAATCTAAAAGTGTGACTAGACATGTCACATGTATTAACGTAACTACCTTTAGGCCCCACGAGTTTGAGAGTAAATTGCAAAAAGCTAATTATTACAATCGTTTGGTCTAAAGTATTATTTTAAATGAATTTTAAACGTGAATTTAAAATTCTTTTTGTATTTCAAAAAGAACTTGCCATACATAGATGAATTTTCAAAGTAATCTAAATTTATCTATTAGTCATACACAATATTCTAAAATATGCCATACACTACAAGTATATAGTGTATAAATATATATATGTCAAACATAGATTTAATATAGAATTATATATATGTGGTATCCAAAATACTCACGGTTATTCATATTTCATTTGATGGTCAGAGACGAATTGAATGCTCGTATAAATCTTAAACTAATCTCTTAAATTTTATGTCAAACAACACAAATTACACAATTTAATATAACAAATAGAAAAAATAGAAGATCAGACACTAAATAAAAAGCTTTAACTATAAGAAGTATAGGAGAACATAATTCTATTGAAAATTTTTATTCTTTCTTAAAGACAATTGTATATACGATATTGTATATACACCATATAAACACTATATACGGACGTATTGTATTTCACTACCGTATAATATAAATACATTACAGTTCTTTATCGTACAGCGTATAAACGTCATATATAGAACCAATACGACCGTATTTTAGAACACTGATCATACGTGTAATCAGTTAAACCATAAATAATTAGTTTTATGTAGAACCTAACTTGTAATGACTTATCTATAAAATTAAGTCATTACAAGTTAACTGATTGTACAAAGTATCAACGAAGTGTAAGAATAGTATATTTATCAAAATTTGTGCTACACGTAAAACTACATAAATTTTAATGTATTGTTTTAACATATTTGTCAAATCTACAAAACATTTAAAATTTCGATTGTAACATAAGACCAAACTAATTAGATTCCAAATTAAAAACAATGTTAAGTGTGTTTAACTGTCTTGAGAGCAACAGAGAGAAACTGACCTCCGTTAAGCCAAAGGACAAGAGGACGATGAGATGAGTTGTTTTGAGCTTCAAAGAACCAATAGAAAAGTGCTTTTTGCTTCTGTTTAGGTCCAAGATCCACGTAACCGGCGTAGTGTTTGAAATTGACCGGTGGTTGACCGGGCAAACCGGTCACCAAGTCATTTTCCTTTCCTCCGGACGATGCCGTTGCCTTCTTCTCCGGTCTCATACCACAGGCCATCGCCGGTAACACTAGAACGCACAGTAACCATAGTGCGTTCTTCTTCATCGCCAAACGCCTTTCTTCTCCTCTCTCTCTTTTTTTTCTCTAAGTTAATTATCGAAATGAAAGGTAGATGAGAAAATACCCCGACTTCGACTTTATAGTGTTTTTTTTTTTCTTTTAAATATTGTAAAATTGTGACCCTTCCATTGATAATTTGTTTAGTTATATATATACTTCACTAAGTATGTCATACCAAAACAAGAAAAATTATAGGAAAAATATTCAATAAAACTAATTGGTTTTTGGTGTCGTGGATTAATCTACTTAAGATGTTATAAATTCAAATTTGTTTGAGAATCGTGATGTAGGCTTTAAACATGATATTATCTGCTGGTGTGAGAATACTATAAAAGATTAGGGGTCAAAGATCAACACTCCTATAGTTTATAAAAAATAATATCGCACAATAAACTACAAATTATCAAAACTTAAGAGGTAAAGTTAATGTTTAGGAATATTTCAATGATGAAATTTTCTAACCTTGATCTATGCCCGTTGAATTTAATGATAGCGAATTCAATTTTGTTATCTCTAGAAAGTAAAGAGATAATATTATAAAATTGTATGGTGTTCAAGTAATTTAACTAAAGATAACGTTTCAATTTCGGTGATGAAATTTCCTGAACTAAAATCTGTGACCTTTTGAATTTTATGATAGTGAATTCGATTTTGTTATCTCTAAACGTAAAAGAAATAATATTACAAAATTGTATGGTGTTTAAATGATTTAACTAAATACCAAATTCATGGGGAAATTCATACTTTCTATGGAAGACTATCACATCAAAAGTTTAGTATGAATGATTTAGTGATGATATCTACCTAGAAGACCTGTAGAGTCCAAACTGAAATAAATGAGTAGATACCATTGACTTGCCTTAGTGTATTGATATATATTAAGGCCCAATACCACATTTCTAAGCCCAGATGGTACGAGACCAATTATCGTAGGAAACGTCCGCAGTCCCAAAAAGTCATTGGGAGCCAAACACGAAACTTTATGTGTTTCTATTCGGTCTTCTTCGTTCATTTTTTGTATTCTCTCTTTTTCCTCTCTGCATATTGTGCAAAATAGGCTCTTTCCAGTTCTGGTCGATCACAAAAAGGTATCTGCTATAATTTATCACTTGCTTGTATTTCAAGAAACCATTTGGAGATTTGTGGTTCATTTTTAGGTACTTGAAGACAATGTATTTCCAGATGGGACGAAATTAAAGAAAGGAGAAAAACTTGTATACGCATTGTACGTGATAGAAACTAATTCTCATTCATACAATTTCTATTAAAGATTCAAAAGATACAAGGAGGTTTTCAGGCTCCATGTTCCCACCTCAAGTTTTACAAATCACAAATGGTATCACCGAATCTGTAAATGCTCCAGCTATTTAATAAATAAGCTCAGACTTATTCAATTACAACAAAATCCTTGTAATATGTTTTGTAGTTGTAATTGAGTCTTCAACTTCTTA
The DNA here is from genome assembly GCA_900406405.1 of Lepidium africanum. Classification (NCBI taxonomy): domain Eukaryota; kingdom Viridiplantae; phylum Streptophyta; class Magnoliopsida; order Brassicales; family Brassicaceae; genus Lepidium; species Lepidium africanum. The sequence continues at coordinate 76,969 of OVAX01000504.1, forward strand.
ATTGCTCAATTTGGTCCTCTCGTGTCACTACAAGAAAACATGGAGTTTACGAGAGCTATATTCGATGCCAATTCGTTGTAAACTCCGTTTACAACGAATTAGGGACGAGCCTCGATTCGTCGTATCAAAATCGTTGTAAAGCATAATTTATTGTTAATTCGTTGTCAAAATTGCAAGACAAGGTATTCGTTGTAAAAAAGACGTAAACATTTCGTTGTAACTTAGGGAGGAGAGAGAAATGTTGTAAATTCGTGTAAAGATATTCGACGTAACAGCGTCGTTAATTTTAAAGTCTACGTAACGACGATTTAACGTCGTTAGTTTTATAACAAAGAAATGCTTTACAATGAAGTGGGGACGTTACAGGCTTACGACGAATCAGGGACGAACCATTTAACGATTTGGGAACGAATATAATTAAATACTTACGACGAAATGGGGATGAAATGCTTACGATGAATCAGGGACGAAGCTTTTAACGACGAATGTAATTAATTTATTTTACAAATAAAAATATTTTTAGATTTAATAAAAAATTTAAAAATAGAAACTTTAAATAAAAATTGTTTTTAAAATATTAAATTTTTTTTAACAAAA